>OU696583.1:7726821-7754321 GCA_916048095.2 Sacculina carcini
CACCACCAGATGTCGTGCTATGCGTTGTCGGGTTGTGTTTTGTTCTACGTAGAATTCGCATTCACTACTCGATTTTTTTCCCTAGCACACACACATGTTTTCGTGTTTGCGTTTATGTGGCATTCCTTTATTCATGCGTGGTCATGTTCTGTATGTATGTGTATGTGTGTGGGTGTGTGTGTTTGTGTGTGTATGTGGCGGTGAGCTTGCGGTTTGAATAACCAGGTTTGCGATTGTGTACTCACGGACTTCTCTCATACAATATGCATTACACACACACATACACACACACACACACACACACACATACACACACACACACACACACCAGTGTGTGCGTATTGGTGTGTTGTGGTTGTGATGTTGCATTGTTTGTCGTGTAGTCAATTGAATTGTATGCTAACCACACTCGTTTGCTCGCCACGGCATGTCATACACGGGGCATAAGCGACGACCACACACACACACACACACGTGCATACACACAGACATACACATACCTGCTCGTGCATAGGTAGACGTGCGTGTAATTTATACTCGCAACCCTTAAATGCCGTACAATTGTTGTTATAAAATGGTTTGATTATGATAATTCGGACACAATTAGAATATGTGTGTGTATGTGTATGTTTGTGTTTGTAATGCTATGTGATTGGTGTAAAGTCAATTTTACAGAGCAAATTGTAATCGAATTTTGTATGACCTTGCAACATTTGGTTGCAATTCTTCAATTTGTACAAGGGTTGAGGGGCGTGTGGCCCCAGTTCCCCCATCCCTCCTCTTCACCTGCCCATAATTGTGTTTTGTTCTTTTGAAAAATTTTGGTGGCCTATACGTTATTGTTACTGCTGTTTTCAATTATGTTGCGTCTGTTTTACGCCTATGAGATGCATCTCACTGGATTTCCTGACTGGAATTTAAAATGATCTTTATTTTTATTCTTCTTGTGTTTCTTCACCGAAGAGCAGTGACCAGATAATTAAGCTAACTCGGTTTGTTTTCCATATTGGCGGCAATATCGGGTTTTTATTCGTATTTTTTCCATGCGACAAATACGAAGACAAACTAGCAACATTTAGATCAGTGGTTCTTAACCTGTGTGGGAAATTCCCCTGTCTGGTGGGTAATAGAGGAGTTGTCAAGTGGGAAGCTAAAGGTCGCACAGAACAGGACAACTATGTATGTTATTATCAGTTCAAATTCGTTTATTTTTGTTTCTAATGACTTCTTGACATTTACTTTGATGTATCAACTGAATTTATGGAATTTATCAGCGCTGATGTGTGGAGAATGAAGAGATGGCTCATTAAAAAGTTGAGAATCAAGAGGAATACTATAACGAGAGTACATTTTTCTTATTCAAATTTATATATTTCAACTATACAATAATGTTATGAATTAATATCAGTTTGTTTTTGTGTTTTTGGATACATTTTTATATTATAAATTCTAGCTGTATTGTGGTGTGATTAGGCATGTATCTGTGTAACACAGGAAATGGATCCAGGTACACATTGAGTTTCTTACTGTCGCTTCGTATTTTCAACGTGTGTGCGTGTGTACACTATCTGTGTGTGTGTGTGTGTAGGTGTTTGTGTATGAAGAATGTTAGGTCGTATTTATGGCTGTCGTTGTTGTATTTCCTGTATTTTTCCATCCTTATTACTGTTTGTATTTTATTTTTACTTTTATTGTGAAGTCTTCATCGTTCCGGATTATCAAGTAAGTTTAGATCATTTGATATTCAATGTCATTGCTATTTTAAGGTAAGGTTGTTTAATAAGTTTTAAAGGTGAGATTATATTATAAGGTTTTAAGGTATAATTATTTTCCAAGTTTTTGAGGTGAGATTGTTCTATAAGGTTTTAAGGTGAGGTTATTTCATAGGATTTTGATGCACTATTACTGGATTGGATTTTCTATGTTGACACATCTTTTACGTCATCTTTTGTGTGGATTTTCTTGGAACGCATTGCTTGCTTCTTTGGTGATCATGCTTGATGCGAATTAATGTGGCAAACTATAGAATTCTCTTTTTCCCATATAACAACGTTCAATGGTATATTTTCCATGATGTTTGTCATTCCACGACCTTGTACACGTAGTCGAGCATTCCGTCGACCATAAGGCGCCGTAATTTCGCATTGATTCTGTTACATCCGCTCAATCCAGTCTAATTCAGCTATTACTGTGCGTACACACACACACCTACACACAAACATACAAACAGCATGCTTTTCAGATGATCATTATCGAACGGCTTCAGGTTAATCTATGGGTCGGTGATTATTGGACTTCTTGTACATCTTGCTATTGGCACATCCGCTCTTTGTTTGCTCTAGTTAATATTGTATGTGCTCTAATGCATAATGTATGTGAAATGTACCATACACCCCATACACGCTCACACGCACACACACACACACACAGAGACACACACACACACACTTGAACACACACACACACTTGAACACACATGAAACAGATGAGTGGAAATAAAAAATATCCTTATCATTCTTGTAATTTCACATTTGAAAAATCGACCGGCGTCTTCTACAAATAGCTGGGACTCGGTGCGTGTGTGCGTGTGTACGTGTGCGTGTGTGTGTGTACAACATTTGCACTATTAAATTCGATATACATCTTTTTTGCTCTCACACAACTGCTGTCAAATTTGTTCATAAATTCAGCACAAGGTTCACAGTGATTATCGACGAATATGATCAAGAACCAACCACTATCACTGTCATTACTGTAGTGCAGTGCTTCTTAACCCTTTTTCTCACTGATTCCCCACTTCTTAATGAGCCATCTCTTCATTTTCCACAATAGCGCTGATAAATTCAACAAAATCTATTGTTACATCAAAGTATATGTCAAGAGGTCATTAGAAACAAAAATAAACGAATTTGAATTGATAATAACACACACATATTTGTCCTGTTCTGTCCGACCTATAGCTTCCCACTTGACAACTCTTCCATTCCCCACCAATGGGGAATTCCCAACTGGTTAAGAACCACTGCTGTAGTGTTCCTTAACTGGGGTTCGATCGAACCCCAGGAGGTTGGTGAGCCACTTGCAGGGGTTTAGCGGTTTGGTTCACCCACTCTCGTATGATTCATGACGTCAAGCTCTGCTTGGTCATCATTGGCTGCTGTTAATCACACGCCACATCATTTGGTCTTGATATCTGTGCTGCAAGCAACTCGGTCCACTCAGTAGTAGCCTACTTGTGTGACTGTCTTGATCGTACGTGATTTGTGATTTTTCTCATATAATACCTCAAACACGAAATGAATGTTCGATGAACTCATATATGCAACTTGTGGGCTTCAGAACCTCTGCATTGCTGTACTTTAAGGCGACTTCATAAACTTGCTATATTTTTGCAACAAATAAAATTGACAATGCACCTATATTATTGCAATGCCTTCATCGGCAGTATCATCAACAACAACAACAACATCATGCAATCTCCGCCGGCCGTGATCGTACACGGCGTTCTCGACGAAACCGACGCGGCCGCGTCGTTTTCGACGCATGCCGTCGCGTCGACGAAATCGACGCATGCCGTCGCGTCGACGAAATCGACGCATGCCGTCGCGTCGACGAAATCGACGCTGGTTGGCGCGGCCAATACTCGCGGCACGCGCTGGTCGCGTGTCAAACTGCTACGTCATGTGTTTGCGTGGCGCTCCGTGGCAACGTCGGCAAGTCGTGCCGCAAAGCAAACGCTGGTAACTCTCGCTCGCTTGTTCGTTCTAGCATGACGGCTGGCTTTATATACGTACCATTACGCCTACGTACCATTATGCCTACGTACCATTACGCCCACACTTCACCGCCGGCTCTCTTTAGCTTTCTTGTTAGGTTAGGTTTGACCTAACAAGTTAGGTTAGCTTTGTTGTTAGGCTAGCCTAGGTTTGGTTGGTTAGGAAAGTGATAGAGAACCGAGGCGTAATGGTACGTAGGCGTAATGGTCCGTGGACGTAATGTCCTTAGTTGCTTTGCTGGGTATGGTGTCGTCTTGTGTGCATGGGCGTGTAGATTTGTGTTGAGACTCGGGGGGGTGGCAGGGGATATGACAGCCATCATGCATTAGTGTTCAAGCTTGGCTCAGTTGGTGAATTACATGAGACTCTCAACCATTTTCGGCCTATTCAATTACAACACACATATCTCAATAACAATTATATATACACACACACACACAATTGTCGTACAATGCTACTTTTTTCTATGCTGATTTGGATGACAATATACCCAAATGAACAAGGAACTCAGCAGAATTCTAGGCGGGTATAATTGCATATTCATACCCCCCAGTCAATTTGGGGTTTGGGGTATATATACCACCCCATACTCGCCAGGATTTACGCCCATGCTTTTGTGTGTGTTTGTTTGCGTGTGTGTTTGCTTGTTGCGACTGGCTCATTCGTTTAGGCTCGTTGTATTGCATTTATTCAGTGTAGCTCGACGGAATGTTTTTGTGTTTGTGCATGTGTGTGTTTGTACTGTGTGTGTGTTTTTTTTCTTGTATTTTGTGCGTGTATGTGTGTCCGCTTGTGTGTATGTGTGTGCTTCTTGTGTGTGCGTGTGTGTTTTTTATGTATGTATGTATGTGTGTGTTTTGTGTATGTATGTGTGTTTGTGTGTGTCTCTATGTGTGTGTGTGTGTGCTTGTATGTGTATGTTTCTGTGTCTCTATGTGTGTGTGTGTGTGTTCGTATATGTATGTGTGTGGTAGACTGCTTGGCTTGCACGGGCTATTACTGTGTTATTGCTAGACGTTGGTGTCTGTCTGTGTGTACATCCCAACCACATCGAAGTGGTTTTAAATTGAAATCTACTACCCCAGTACCACGGTAGTTTAATGACGTACAAATGCCCATTTACGCCATGTGACTTGGTTTGTTGCTTCTAGCGGTGTGTTATTGGCTTCTTGTCCTTCCGATATTCCCCTTGGGTATTTCGCACTTCGTAGGTATGCCACAAGGGTCAACATACTGCTGCATAACACTAATATGTTATGCGGCAGTATACCTTTCTTCATTGTCATGTATGCCATACCATTGCATGCAAGTCTTTTACGCTCTCTGTTTTCGTATGCTGATTTTTTCATATATTTTAAATGCCATTGGCTTCCTATGTCCGCTCTGTGTGTGTGTGTGTGTTTATTTCAGTTGTTAGCTTAAATTCGTGTCTCTTGTGTATTGTTCTTTGTATAATCTGTGCTGTATTCCAGTAAAGTCCAGAATGACTAATGTTTAAAATAAGCTGAAATTTTCGCCCCAGCACAAATGGGCTTGTTTTTTCGTGTTGTTAATTGGCAATTATTCCATTTTTGTTGTGTGTTGCATGCATTAATGTGTTGTCACGTGTTTTGCCGATTTTTCACAATAAAAATTGTCGCTTGTTTTTTGCCATTGTACTATTATTACTTTTTTGTTTTTTTTATCGACCATTCTTTTTTTTGGTTGGATGTGAACCAAGTAATTATTAATATTCCTGTCTTGTTTTGTTCTGCTTCTTATTCAGGCCTGTTTGATGTTATTAATTTCATGTCATACTCAATGCACGATGTTTTCTTACTTTTCTGATGGATTTAGCAAAATGTTAGACATTTTGTGGTGGCATTCGTACGTGCTTAACATATTGTGTTATTATTATATTTAATTGATAGTTAATAATGCATTTGCACTCATATATACGTATGTATGTATAAGTATGTTTCTTTATTGCAAAAAATTTGCTATTGAATTTGTTCCAATCAATCATTTGACTTTAATTTTGCCGTTTTCAATTTGGCCAAATGTTGTCGCTGAGTATTACTGGTGTTGTTTTTGTCTGTGCGAATTTGTGTGTAGAATTGCCAATAACGTCACTGACACACACACACACACACACTAACACACACACTAACACACACACACACATATATTCGTACACACACTTACTTACACACACACACACACACACACACACACACACACACACACACACACACACACACACACATTCGTACACACACACATACCCTGGACGGGCTTATACTTTTGTTCACTCTTGTGTGTGCGTGTGTCTGTCTGTCTGTGTGTGTGTGTGTGTGTGTGTGTGTGTGTGTTTGTGGTGCTTTAACACACATGTCGTGCGCAGACCGTACAGAAAAAGTACTGTCGTCTGAGCTCGTCATGCCCGTCGCTCAACCAGGACTCTGAAGAGGAAGTGTGGCCGTTGACGTCTGGTGGCGCCGATCCTGGTGGTGGTGTGGACTGTACAGACGCGGCGACCAGCGCCGGGCGGCCCACTCAAACGCGGCATCTGTGCCCTCGCGGCTCACAACAAAACGGTGACACACACACACACACACATACTTTTTCTCTGAAAGATATGCTAGCAAATTTCAAAATTCCCGGTTGCGAATAGCGACATTTGTTGTGCTTTACCTGTGTGTCTTATTCTATCATAATGTCGCGTGTGAAGCGAAAGATAAACGGTGAAACCAGTGCAAGTGGCAAAAAATCGGCAGGCTATAACATTACAGGTGAAAATGGACATACAAACAAACGCACTTACACGAACAGCCACTCGGTTGCCATTATGCTAGTAAGTTGGGCAAATACTTACTGTATTTGTGTACTTGCCTAGTTGAGGTAGAGGAAATGAGCTTACGCTCTCACTGTCTTCTCTCTCTCTCTCTCTGTTTCTCTTACTGACTATCAAATGTGTGTTTGAACTCTTCTATAGTTTTGACCTCAACAATAGTCAAATTGTCCAATTTATTCCAGACGTCAATTCGCCTGAAAGCAAAACTGTATTTCTTGATGTCTTTTTTACACCGAGATTTTCTCTATGTATGATAGTGTGTGTATGTGTGTTCTTACTAGTTGTTCTTACTAGTTGTCTTCGCAGGAATGAGTCAGAGGCTCGTGATTCCCGCCTTCCAGTTGTCATATGTCCTCTTAAACAGTTTTGTCGTTGGTTGGTGTACTACGTCGCTTGGCAACCTATTTCATCTATCTACTACTCTATTTGGGAAACTATATTTTTGGATGTCCTTTTAATCCTGCGTTTTTGTAGGCTAAAACTGTGATTTCTATTAGATTTTGAGAATTGAAACAGCTTTTGATTTTCCATTTTATCCTTCCCCGTAAGTGTATGTGTATGTGTGTGTGTGTGCATGTGTAGATGGTAGTGACGTGTGTGCAGCAACTGGACGGCGGCAAAGCTGGACAGGCAATGGTGCAGTGGCCGCTTCCTCTGGTGGCGTGTCTGGTGGTGGCGCCACCATCGCCTCCAGCACGGGCCATCTCAGCCAGCTGCGCAACAGGTCTGTGTGTATGTGTGTCTCTCTGGTTGTTTGTGTCTGTATGTGTCGCTCTCTGTGTGTGTGTATCTGTGTATTTGTATCTATGTGCTTGTCTGTGTGTCTGTGTATTTGTATCTGTGTGTCTGTGTGTGAGTCTGTCTGTCTGGTTGTATCTGTTCGTGTATGTGTGTGTGTGTGTGTTTGTATCTGTGTGTGTGTCTGTTCGTGTCGCTCTGTGTGTGTGTGTGTGTGTGTGTACGTGTCTGTGTGTGTGTGTGTCTGTCTGTTTGTGTGTGTATCTGTGTGTGTGTCTGTCTGTGTGTGTGTGTACGTGTCTGTGTGTGTGTGTGTCTGTTTGTGTCTGTTCGTGTCTGTGTGTGTGTCTGTTTGTATATGTGTGATTTTTTTTAAACAAACAAATATATTTACAAACGCGTACACATATTTACAATACTACTATAAAACAATGGAGGCGGCGTTGCCACGAATGACGGCCAGGCTTATTCGCTGCCGAAGCCAAGCCACGTCTCTCGCGGCTCCCCTGAACGTTCGCTGATTCTTCCGCCCATGTGTGATTGTCTGTGTGTACGTGTGTGTGTGTGTGTGTCTGTGTGCTTATCTGTGCGTGTCTCTGTGTGTGTGTGTGTCTGTTTGTATCTGTACGTGTCGCTCTGTGTGTGTGTGTGTGTGTGTCTGTATGTGTCGCTCTGTGTGTGTGTGTGTGTGTATCTGTGTGTGTATATATATATGTGTGTGTGTGCGTATATATGGGTGTGTGTATGTGCGTATGTGTGTGCTAGTGTGCAGCTGGTTACAAAGACACTATATATATAGTAAATAATTTAATAGTATTATATCAAATAATATAATGAAACCTGTATTAATCTTTATATAAACAAAATACAAATCATCGTATGCGGAATTCATTGTATAATTTATGCGTGCATTTAGATTTATCAGCTTGTATGTGTGTGAGAGTGTGAGTGTGTGTGTGTGTGTATGTGTATGTGTGTGTGTTATACTGGGTTCTGTATGTTGCTTTTAGTTTGTATTTTGTGCCTACTTTCATCGTTGGACCTATCCATATTTATTTTCCATCGGTCATTCGTTTTGTCGCCTTATGCCTGTACGTTTAGCGTATGTGTGTGTGTGTGTGTGTGTGTGTGTGTGTGCTAGTTTATGTGACATCCATGTGGCTTCGTTCTCACGTGTGTTTGTGCGTGTGTCCGTACGTGTCTGTGCGTACGTGTATGTTTGTATGTTTGTGTTCACGTGTTCGCAATTCCGCAGATCACACACTGGTGTGTACTAATGGCGTACGTGTTATTTTTGCATAGCGGCCACTTTCATTGGTCGTCCTTTTTGTGTCCTATTCAGGCGACGCCCTGTGTTTTTGTATCCACGTGCTTGTGTGTGTGTGTGTGTGTGTGTGTGTGTGTGTGTGTGTATGTGGGCACCATGCAGCAGATCATTGGGATTTGACATGATTTGATGCGTTATCTGGCATTTGATGTAGGCATGAAAGAACGTCACTATATCCATATTATTATTGTTATTATTAATTACAGGCAAATTCAGTATTATGGGGGAAGAGTGCAAGTGCACTATTACCATCCTGCGGTGGCCCCATGTGTACTGGAAGCTAAGCAAATGTTGTACAGGGAAAGAGAGATATAAAAGTAAATAATTCCTGAGAGAATTCGAAACAAATAAATAAAATAAACACTTCATCCGATAACATTCCATAATGCCACTCCGCCCACACGCTCAAATAAATATGTGATTCAATAAATGACAACCAACAATAAATATGAATAAATGAGAATACATATTAATAAACAAGTAAATAAAACACACAGTTTCCGAAAGCACAAACAGCAATATACCAATTCAAATGTGTCACTATAACCGCAAAATATGACCAATGAAATGTTCTTGGGTGAAGCAGAAATCAGCGACATTTGTTTTATTCAGCGACTCCAAAAACAAAACGCTAGAACAACAAAGAATAAAGCGTGCGATAATCCTGCTAGATTTCCGATTGGCTTTCCGATTCCGATTTCCTTTGACGCAAGGTGTGTTTTTGGTCCTGTAGTGTGTCTAGTCATCCTTCGATCATGCTACTGTAGCAAAGATAGAAATGACCACATAGTCTGAAGGATCTAACAAAATGACAAAATTCATTAACAAAATGAATTTATTTGTGTGGTATTTTTTTCTGACTGAACAGTTAACGTTTGAGAAATATCTTCAATACTCCTGTTATAAGCTTTCGGATTAAATATTATTTTTAATATGTATACTTTCTTTCAGTCGTTTCTTACACTTTGCTTTTTAATCTGATCCTTTGGTCGGAGTTCGAAGACAATCGGTGTGTGTATGTGTGTGTGCTTGTGCTGTTTTGATATCACATTTTATCGATGTATAATAAAACATTTTGCCCAATCAAGTACAGTTTCGCCAACTAAAAGACTAATGACATTTTCGCCGACTTCTCATGTTTTCTCTCTGTCATTTCTTGTACTTGCTTGATGTGAGCACAATATACCTATGACAATACAATCCTTTGTCATGTAGTCTCCCTAGTATACTGGTCACGTATTTTCTGTCCCCGATATTTGCTCGATATCATGGCTGTTGATAAATACCAGTTATCTCGTATATTTGGCCCATTGTATGTTCAGTGCTGCATTCACTAGGGTTATTGGATTTGCGTTTATTAAGCACGTGCTTACACAACTCAATCACTTTCACTTTTATCTTCTTGGTCGTGTTTATATGACAGTCTTTTGCATTCATATTAATATTATTTTTATTATTAAAATAAATGAACAAGGTGAGATTATAATTTGCATGACTGAAATCTTTATGCACTTTCTTCGTCAAGATACACAGAAGCTCAGAAATATATGCACGATATGCAGTGAACCCCGGTTATAAGAGAATATTTCCACGGGCTGGTCTTCTATACTTTACGTGTCTAATTTTCCCCGGATATAAGAGAGAGACTTTTTTTCCATTCCTGACAACTCTCTTGTATCCCAGCCACACTGTACTTAGAAAATCAAGTTTTCGTTCGATGACTTCACTATAGATATATATGTATAGATGTTTTCAGACAGTCGTTATCTGCTTTCAAAGTGCACTTTGAGCGGGTCAACAGAATTCTAGAGTCACTATTTTGCACATATCAATCCCAAAAAATAAATAAATCGCGAAAATATTGCAGCGCAGTTACTTTTTTTGTAGCATTCTTATTAGGTTATGATGCGTTTTCTTGTCAACGTGCTGTGAACCACGAGAAAAAAATTTTCGTTAATATTTTTATGATCGACTCAATATATGCACGAGCTTTTTGATTTAGAATTTAGAATTCAGTTGAGTTTATGCAATATTTTGGTTTGTCCAACAGACACTATCTGTGTATAAACGTGTTTTTGATCTCGTATATTGCCGATTTGTGTTGTGCTTGTAATGATTTTGAGAATGAGTTCAAGTTATCGGGTTAATTGTCGAGTTGTGCGTGTGTGTGTGCTTGTGTGTTCTCGGTCTCCGTTGATGATCAATATGCATGGAGATTGCATTCATGTAAATTATAACGCTCGTACTTTTCCCATCTCAACTGTGTTTATTTATTTTTAATAAACATAATAACTTATATGTGTGTCTGGCAGTGTAAGCTTGAGCAGTCTGGATTCGGATATTGATGATTCCGGCTGTCGTCTTCGTCCTCTCACGTCGAGTAGGGGTGAGTTGACACACACACACACATTCACACATTTATTTTCCATGGAGTGCAAGGATTTCTGTGAAAAATCAAAGAAAATATATGTTTTTTACCTTTGCTTTATATTTTTCCTTGGAAAACCCGTTTTGCCTCTTAGTTCTATTGAAGCAAGTTTTGTTAGTACGTCGTTTGTATTTTATCTTCTCATCTTTATTTTTATCTTTGATTTATCCTAATTTCAGCAGATTTCAGTGAATTTCAGCAGGTGATATATGGAGGTGAAGGGATCGCTTAAGCACAAGGCCAACTTGAATAAATTGAATAATTTTTGACAAATGAAGATTGTATTGGCTTTTTTCGTGCATATTTCGGTTGAGGACCGTTGAGGGTTTGTTGAGAAATTTCACACGTAGAAGACCAATAACCATAGGTGAGTTAGATGTAGAAATTCCCCGTTGCGACTTTTTTTGGATTTGATCTTGCTCCGTTTACAGGTTTTAATTACAATACGTTTGCTAACTGAGACATTTTTTTCAGAATCAGGTGTCGTTTTCCCGTTTGAAATCCATATGAAATCAATATGATAAATTTAATTGAAATGTTTATTACCGAATTTATTATTTCGCTGAGCTTAAAGGCAAGCGTAAGTACTATTTCCTCAGGGATGATGTAAAGTCGAGGGGGATCAGTGATGCTGTGTTAGAACCTCTGGTACCTCTGGATCGTGTGTTAGAACCTCTGGTACCTCTGGATCGTGTGTTAGAACCTCTGGTACCTCTGGATCGCGTGTTAGAACATCTGGTACCTCTGGATCGTGTGTTAGAACCTCTGGTACCTCTGGATCGTGTGTTAGAACCTCTGGTACCTCTGGATCGTGTGCTAGAACCTCTGGTACCTCTGGATCGTGTGTTAGAAGCTCTGGTACCTCTGGATCGTTTGTTAGAACATCTGGTACCTCTGGATCGTGTGCTAGAACCTCTGGTACCTCTGGATCGTGTTAGAACCTCTGGTACCTCTTGATCGTGTGTTAGAACCTCTGGTACCTCTGGATCGTGTGCTAGAATATCTGGTACCTCTGGATCGTGTGCTAGAACCTCTGGTACCTCTGGATCGTGTGTTAGAACCTCTGGTACCTCTGGATTGTGTGATAGAACCTATGGTACGTTATAATCTTGATGGTAGGCTGTGTTTTGTAAACTTACCCTGATAATCTTCACGCTGCTCGCTTTTGCCATTAGCTTAGTACATTAGAGTGTGTAGTTTTTTCTTCAGACAAACACTGACTGCCTTGTGAGTATGTGTGTGTGTGTGTACGTAGCTTTTGTATTACATTGCTCTGTGATTCTCTTGGAAAGGAAGCGCGGGCAATAAGGAGCTATTGATCAATAGTCTTAGACCCGTCTGACAGGCGAATTCGTTTCTTCCATCCGTCCATTATCAGCATGTCTCCTCTTTTCAGTTTCCATTTACCGTAGTTCTTCTGCTCGACCAGTGGCGGTGCCAGGGGGGGGGGCTTGGAGGGGCTGAAGATTCCCCCTAAAAATTAGACAAGTGCCCCCTAAGCCCCTCGTCCCAAAAATAATTCTAACTATGAACATTTAGGGTGTAGTTCCCAATGTTTTACTAAGCCCCTGCATTTTTCATCAGCCCCTCCCTGGTTTCATTTACCCTCACTGACATATTCTGGCGCCGCCACTGCACTCGGCACATTCACTAATGGTCTGTCAAGTTTGTTAACACACCAGCTGAATGAACACTCATAGACAGCACTTTGCACTGTGCTGTGGCAATGGCTAACAAATTCCGTTGACTCAGTTGTCCTTCTTCTCTCCATCAATTTCTTTCCCGTGCTTTCGTTTTTTTCTGTGTGCGCATGTGTGCGAAAGACTGCGTGGTATTGGTGTGAAGGTTCCAGAAATGGTGTTTTGTTAAGATGTCATTCGTGGTTGTGTACTGTTACAACTGGACATCTCTTATGAGTGTGTTTTCGATTTAGGTTTACCACAATGTAGATTCATCCGCTTTCATTTCAAGATTATATTGTACGCCAGTGTCGATTTTTGATTGCGGAACACCCTTTTTTCACTAAAAACTTGTCGAATATCCGACCTGTTTTTGTATTTGTGTTAAGAGGTTAAAAGTAAAAGGCCTCAGTGACAGCTGCTACACGCGAATAAGCCGAAGTTTATGAACACACAGAGGTGTGTCCCGTGCAGCTCGATGCCACCGCAGAACCGACCCTCTCCACGCTATGGCGCCACAAGAACGGAAGATGTATTAGAGAGGGCCACCTCCCCAGAATGCATGACACAACACATGACTGATATCTGGTACCATTGGGTGGGTGGACAGGGGCTGTTGGATTACAGAATTCGCCAAATAAATTGTGCTCCGCCGGGTTTCGAACCACGAACATCCCGCTTGTGCTAACCACTACAGCACGGAGTCCAAAACGATGTGTTTGTTGATAGCTGAATTATATGGCCGATGGAGTATGTTTGTATTCATGCATGTATTTTTCTTAATCCTACGTACGGTTTTGTGTTGAGGAACATGATGTCACATCAACAATGGAGAACCATTGCTTTTATTTTATATTTTGCTTGTTTCTTGTTTTTATTCTGTTTTGTATAATGTACTTGGAGTTAGGGATTCAAGTGTTTAAGGCTCACCCTGACACTTGAAAATATCTTGTCTATTTTTTGTGGCGTATGTCTGAATGTTGTGTCGAATTAATAAATTATTATTATTATTACTAATTACAAGCAAATTCCAGTGGCATGGGATGAGTGCAAGCAATATTACCACCTTGGTATGTCCCCACGTACCAGAACACCCAAAATATATAGATAGTTTGCGAAAAACGAGTTTAATTAGTATGTTAAACTCATGTGAGCCCAAGCGAAGTTGGTGGTAATGTTGTCCGAATTTATTGTGGTGAGAACATCCGCTATTGTCTGTCTGTGTGTGGTGTTTGTGCTCAGTTACCAGTGCTGGTTCTCAGTCAGGTTCTAGCCAGGTGTTGTCAGGCTCGGGCACTGCTCAGTCATCATTATCGGCCACAACCCGCTCCACCAACACCTCCACCTCCACTTCTATTGGTGCCAAATGTGCGGCAGTCGTTGGCAACGAGATCCGGGTCAGTAGCGATCAGAGGTCTTGATCAGAGGCGGAGTTTGTTTTATGGAGTACGTTGTTAATTGTATACGCGTTGAATTGGCGCTAGGCAACACGCATTCAATTTGTTGTCGTGGTGCATCAGAGCTAAGGATGTTGCGCTCCAGGTACGTTTGGTCCGGCTTCGGTCTCGGCTCTATTTTATCTTTCTTGATGTAAGATAGAAGGAGAGTCAGGAATGAAGCTAGACCAAACGTACCCGGTGCGCAACAGCACGGTTGCGTGTACATTCACGTTTCTTTTTCAATCTGTTCTATACGTATTTTTATTTGTCAAGCATTTGTGTTGTGCCGCTGAACGAAAGCTGCATTTCATCTGAGTTGTTGTGGGTTTTGCCACACGTTGACATTTTCCACACCAGCAATGACTCATCGACAATGCTTCGTAATTTTTTACGATACAGAATTTCTAGCTTCGACCATGTTCACTGAAAACACTGATTCTTTATTATACGATATATTTTGAAAGGTGTACAATGAATATTAAATATAATGTTTATCTGTTATAAATATTAATTTTGTTTGAATTTTCTTGTAAAGATGTGCGTGTTCACTTGTGTTTCATTAGTCGATTAGGGGACTTCTCGAATATGAACCTGATAATGCAAACAGTGGTTGAATTATATATTACAATGACACTTGTAGCAAGCGTTATTTTGTCATTGGTTTTCGTTATTTGGCGGTTTTGCAGAAGAAACGCAGCCATGCCGCTGTGGGCATGAAAATACAGAAGTCTGTTTCGACTCCGTCTATTCTGGGCGTCTCAGACGAAACCCACACCGACACCGGGAAAATATCGTACGTACTCTCCTTCTTTCATTTTCTTACCGGCATTAGTGTATGCATGCGTGTGTGCTTGACTTCCAATAAGCTTGTAATGAAAGCCAGTGTTTGTTGTCCTAGTTACTCCCGCCATTTACCTTTTTTGAAATGAAAAGTTTCGCTCTAGAGGCAGCAATTAAATATACAAGTATCAAATAATACGTGGGCATTGTAGTCTTGCTTCTTGCATGTATTCCTGTATGTGTGTGTATGTGTGTGTGTGCTGCCTTGGGGATTGAGCGTGATAACTAGCTGTATGACTACTATTTTGAAGTCAATCACATGATGATCAGTGACGAGAAATGGGGTTGTTGCGTTGCGTTGCCACACAGCCACCACCACCGACGAGATCAGCTAAACAGAGGCGTTGCAAGGTCTTTTGCCCCCCGAAATCAATAATTGGGGCCTCATTATAAATACAGCACTATAATAATAGTGGTCCAACTTTGAGAAAATGCATTTTCGAGCGTCTTGGTCTCCTGGAGCAACCTTCTTGGTCTCCTGGAGATTTAGGGTACTTTTATGCGCTACCTTATGATAAATTTCAATATCATGCGTGAGGCAACGCGTCCCATCAACACTCGGGGGCCCCGGCCGGGGGCGTTTGCTACGGCTCTGTCGCTAATGAGTGGAAAACCTCAGTGACATGTTCGCAAAAGCAGCCGCAGAAGCAACGAAGCTTGTTTGGTAGTATCAGCGGGCGTGATTACATTGTGACAACGCTGTGTCAACAGCTAATGACATGTCGTGTGGACTGAACTCCCGTGGGCGTTCCTAACAGAGTTCCATTACTTTTGCTGCCGTCGCGATTTCGCCAACCATTGCGTGGTTGCGTTTTTATAGAGCTGTCTTTACATGCCTCTTGTCAATACTTTTTATGTGAACTTACTACTTTTCTTTTTTTATTCTTTATATGTGAAAACAGTGTATAGCAGTTATTCTCAACCGGGGATATCTTGGGAGTATGGGAACCAAAGAACGGGGGTCTATGACTCGATATCTGGGTACCGCTATAAATCATCAATGTTTTATAAACAATAAAATTATCTATGGTTATGTTTTTTCCTGGTAATCCGTATCTAAAGTACAGTAAATTGAAGCGATTGAAATACTCGTCCATCTGGAAGACATAATGACGAATAATAGGATTGGTGATAATTATTTGAACAGTCAAGCAAAGGTGGTATTGGAACATATTTTACAATTGATTGGGGGTATGGAATCATGAAAAGATTAAGAACCCCTGGTGTATAGATAGTATGAATTTTACGCGTTCATTGCTGAAATCAATGTTATTCAATGTAAGTGTCTGATTAATTGACACAATGTTTGAACTTGTTGCAAGAAATATTGCCCAATATTGTGTGAACCAAAGCGGGTATGATGGCTAGTACTTATAAGCTGAAGGCTTCAAGTGGCAGCTGCTACACGGGAAGAAGTCGAAGCTTATGAACACACAGGTGTGTCCCGTGCAGCTCGTTGTCACCGCAGAACCGACCCTCTCCACGCTATGACACCACAAGGACGGAAGACGTATTAGAGAGTGCCACCTCCCCAGAATGCATGACTGATATCTGGCACCATTTACTGCTGGGAGGACAGGGGCTGTTTGATTATAGAATTCGCCCAATGAAATTCTTTTTCAGTTTTCGAACCACGGACCTCCCGCTTGTGAGGATGGTGTGCTACCACTACACCACCGAGTCCAACAGTTTTCACCGTGTATTATTCGGGTCAAATTGAAAATGATTGGTTTCAATTTCAGCTAGCTTGAATGGAATATCATATTTTTCCAAAGATACATCTCTGCGGCAGCTGATTTCTGTTAAATACAAACTATTTCTTCTTTAATTGCGTGACATCACGGAGTGTATTCTGTCAGAGCCGTAGCAACACGATATATTAAAATACGCATGATATTAAAATTTATCATAAAGTACCGCATAAGTCCCTAGGAGACCAAGGAGCTGCTCGTAACTGCATTTTCCCAAAGCCGTACCTCTATTATGATTGTGCTTTATTTGTAGTGAGGGCCCCAATTATTACCTTCCGGGAGAGGGGGGCATAACACCTGGCAGTGGATCTGTATTCTGTGAGCACATTAATTTAACCTGGGATGCTTTGGTTGACTCGAAACTTTGCCTCATTCAAGACTAACTTCAATACGTTCATATAACTAATTGAAACCACTTGGAATTAATTGTGTGGCTCAGTTAAACGCTGCCCTTTTGATGTGTCTGTGTGTGTGTGTGTTCATCACTAACATGAGTGTGCATATGATATGCGAGTGGTTGACAACACATGCTACACGCTTGCTACATGCTACACAACACACGCTTGTCGAGCTCTTCGAGAGGCGGCTATTAAACCAAGTAGAAATGACTTGTTGTGTGTGCTCTCTGGCAGTGCTTCTTGTCCTCATATTGCTATCCTTTTGTATTTTTACATGCTGCATAGCAGGTCTTACCATGTCAAGAACCTCCAGTTTATTCGAGTCCAATGCCGGTATTCCCAGCTAATCAAAATCTGTCAATCTGTCATGTAGCTTTTTCTGGAGGTAATTTGTCCCATTGTGTCGCGGACCACTAGGATCTTCTTAGGGAATTCAGTTTTGGGAGCCACTGTTCTCGGCGCCCGAAAGTGGTCTTTTTGCAAGTGTCATTTTGCAGAATGTGTTTGTCTGGTTTAAAGCGAGTGCTTTTGCCAGTGATGGTGTCGATCAGTGGTATATAAGTTTTTCTTCTTCTGATTCTCCACTTCTTAATGAGCCAATTCTTCATTTTTTCTACACAGCAGTGTTGATAAATTCAATACATTCAGTTGTTCCGCTGAACTAAACGTCAAGTTACTAGAAACGATAATAAACGGATTCGGATAGATAAAAACACACACATTTGTCTTTCTGTCTGACGTTTAATTTCCCACTTGACTTCCCCTACATTGGGGAATTCCCCACAGGTTACCGACCACCGGATACAGAAGGCCTAATATTCGTAAGACCACTGTTTACACTGGCTACAAATTTGCACTCATGGGGAGCTAGGACGCGATGTCATTACCCGCCGAATTCTCACCAAAAAATAACTTGCAAAGCTTACTGAAACGACCACTCTATCGGATTGAATTGAGCGCTTTTGCAATCAGCTCTGATTTGAATATGAATCGGCTAGTGCTGTTCAAACGCACATTGTGCTGAAGCGAAAAACGTAACTTTCACGTAAAATCCCATGTATTAAATGTTTCAAATGATTTTCAAGAGTTTGCATGTGAATTTTTATCCTGGCATCATGCTTATATACATAAATAATGAGTTAAAGTTGTATTGCTATTTTTTTTAGAAAATAAGTTTCACATTATCGTTTTATTCCACTGTGAACCACTTGCACTGTTCCTGCCTTGTGTGTGTGTGTGTGTGTGTTCGAGCATGAATATTTCCGCTTTACCTAGTCGTTTGATTTTTGTCCTGCCGTTTTTCGTGTTCGCCTGCATGTGTGTGTGTGTGTGTGTTTGTATGCGCGTGTGCGTGCAGCGCTGGCTTGCACAGTCAAGACTCTGAGGAAGAGCATGAGAGCAGAGAGCTGGTGTCTTCTCTGCGCTCTGTCCCTCGCGACAACTTTATCAGGGAGTCAGTGTGTCTCACATCTACGTACACATACAAACATACAGACATTTGTGTGTGTGGTAATTGTATTATATATTAATATTGGTAATATTGGTTTGCTTTTATCGCTGACGTCTATGCAGATTATTATTATTATTATTATTTCGTATTATTATTGCGGCTGGAGTGACGGGAAACTTTTTGCAAACAAAACAATATTCACCCCTGGTCAGATCAGTGTATTAGTGCTCGTAAATCCGCAATAAACAGAAAAAAACGCGGCAAAATTGAACGCATTACCAAACAAAGTTGAATGATTGATCCAGATTGAATAGTACAACAGAGAATGATAATATCAGTTGACTGAATATAACAGAGAATCACAATATGTTACCTCCATAACCACAATCCCATCCAGCAATAATAACTTCCAACCATAAAAGCAACAAACAGAACAACAAAAAGCCCAAAGCGACCGATAATTGCCAATACCACGTGGCGGCGAACTTGCACACAAACAATACAAATCTGGCAACATCCACTTAACGTTGCCAGTTGCCGTTTCAACACAAACATCTAAAGAAATTTAACGAAACTAACAAAACACGCAGCAGTAATTATTATTAATATTACTATTGATTGAATGTCCGATATTTTTAATGCGCTCTAAAGTTTTACAAATATTGAATGGTCTAAATTTCTTGTGCAGAATTAAACTTCACAGATTTGTAGTAACGTAAAACTGAAGACGGCAAACAACTGAATCTGTTGTCGGGAAAAACAATGAAAAAGACAAAGAAAATATACAAATAAAACCGGAAGAATAATTAAGAAAAATACTATTTAATTTTTCAAAAGAAATATTATTTCTTGTTGGTTTTCGTCTATTTTGTAATTTTTTTCTTGTTCTCTATTCTCTGCGAACGCGAGTTTACACACATGTGTTTGTATGTATGTATGCATGTATGTGTGTGTGTGTGTGTGTATGTGCACGGCGTTTTTTTATGCACATTTTTCATCAACGTCAATGTTCCACCATTTGTTTTATTTTCAATTTTCATTTTGGACAATTTTCCACCCGCTCTGTTTTCCGGCCCATTCTTCATCCAGTTTTTGTATGTGTGTGTGTGTGTGTGTGTGCGTGTGTGTGTTGTGTATGTCTTTGCTGGTTTTATTTCATGATGAAACTCGTGTGTGACAGGCACATTTATAACCCGTGGCACCAACTTCTACCATGGCCAAACTTACACCAACTGCCGAATAATTTCGAACATTGTCTCTTGCCTGAACTACTAGGTTTTCAGTAATACGATCCTCAAATAAGCTCACCCAAAATTTCATCTTTTCTCCGGTAGTATTTTTCAAATGTTCTGTTTGTTCCACATATACAATATGTTGAAAGAAGTCCATTCTTTCCTATCATTAACCTGTTAATCTACGTTTTTCATCAAACTATTGCACATATTTGTACTTTATTAACATTGATGTAATATATACTGTATAATGAAGCGTGTTGTTTTGGATAAATATAACTTTGGCAGGCTGAATTTTTTCACCCTAAAATAGCTTTGGCCATTAAGCCCACCATGGAGAAAATATGCAGTAGAATTTTGCATTGTGAACATTGGCTTAATGGTCGCGATCTACGGTGTGTGTGTGTGTGTGTGTTTGTGTGTGTGTGTTTGATTTATAGTCCTCTATATTTGGACGATGGCAACAAGCAACGGCGAAAAAGAAGCAGTATATTTTTTCGCCGGAAAAAGGTGTGTGTGTTTTTTATATATTAATTTCATGATTTGTGTTTATATTGCTCTCTCTTGCTCTCTCGTGTGTGTGTGCTTCGTCGAAGAAATGCAGGTGTGTCAGTTAATGTTCTCACAATTACCTGCCTCTGTGTCGGTTTTATGCGCTCGTCCAAAGATTGATTGCTGTATGTGTATGTGTGTGTGTGTGTGTGTGTGTCTTTCGAAAGCATACACACACACAGATACACACACACACACACATACACATACATACACACCCACGTTGAGGTCGCGCTTCTGTTAGATTGGTGTTCCCAGAAGAGTAGCCGATGCTAAGCTGATTCAATGATCGCTCAATGCTTAACACGTCGCTCCTCGTGTATATCTCAATTGCACACACAAACACACACACACATACAAACACACACACACACACAAACATGCATACACAAACACATACACAAGCATACACACACACACACACACAAAAACAGAAACACACAAACACACACACAAGCATACACATACACAGAAACACACACACACACACACATACACACACATACAAACACACACACACACACACACATACACACAAGCATACACACACACATACACAAGCATACACACACACATACACACACACACACAAACATGCATACACAAACACATACACAAGCATACACAAACACACATACATACACAAGCATATATACACACACATACACTCAAGCATACACACACACACACACACACACAGAAACACACAAACACGCATACACAAACACACACACACACACAAGCATACACATACACAGAAACACACACACACACACACACACACACACACACAAACACACACACGCAAGCATATACATACACACATACATGCACATGTACACACATGCATACAAGCACACGCATGTATACGTACACATATACATACAGACATATGTACATACATTTAAACACACACATACACATTAACATATCTACCTATCATACATACACACATATACATACCTAGGTTATGTTTGCGTTTGTCAGGTTGAAAATATATACGTGTGTGTATGTATGTGTGTGTGTGTACATGTATCTGTGTGTTTGTGTCTCTTACGCCGTGCGTACATGTATCTATGTGTGTGTATGTATGTGTAGTAGTAGTATTGATGGTAGATTATTATTGTCACACAACATTGAACAATAACAAATTTAACATTCTTCAATTTAACATTCTTCAATTTAACATTTGTTTCTAATGACCTCTAATGACATTCACTTTGATGTAACAACTGAATTTAATGAATTTATCAGCGCTGTGTTGTGTGGAAAATGAAGAGATGGGTCGTATTAAGAAGTGGAGAATCAGTGAGAAAATGGTTGAGAACCACTGAGCTAGCCACATACACATATAAATGGCTTCTTAACAGACACACACATAAACTTATATTCATAGAGGCACAACAACAACAACAACAATGTATTTGTATGGTGCTCACATAGAAACAAGCGCGAAAGAGACAACAATGAGAAACAACAGTACACGATATCAAGATGTGAGAAAAGAAGTAGAAAATTCACAGAAAAGAAAAAATGGAGATAAATATAATGAAAATATATGAAAACATAAGTAATTGTAAATTAGAGTCATAGGGAAGCGTAAGGTGTAAGAGTGCGAGAAGTGGGATCAAAACATTTAGCAAAAAGATATTTACGAAATGAGGAGGAAAATCTACTGAAGGATGTAGAGGACAACCACATATATACACAATACATGCACATTCACACATGTGTGTTTATTCTCACCGAGTTATCTCTGTTAAAATGAGTCATTAAGACTCATGCTACCTGCCTTCCAGAGATAACATTTCTGTTTAAACATTTGTGTTGTGTTTTGTGGTTGACAATTTTCTTCGGTGATTTATTCCAATAATATATTAGCCTAGCCTTTGGGAAGCTATATTTTGCACATCTGTTTTGATTATGCATTTTTGAAGGCTGAAATTATTATTCCTGTTTGATTGTGAGTGTGGAAATATTTTTGTGTTATGAATTTGTTCTTTTTTGATGGGCATCTAAAATGGTGATCAAGTCGCCTCGTTTTCTTCTGTCTGCTAATGTTGGTGATAACAAAATCTGTAATATGTCCGCGTAGCTGTGTTTGTCCAGGTAATGATTCTAGTCGCCGATCTTTGTACTCTTTCTAGCTTGATAATATTTGTGTGTGGGCACGCTTACGTTTTTTTCTGCACCCCGCATTTATAATTCACTTGCTCCTCGCCTCCTCCGAATGAAATCCTACTCAATCTAATCTTTCTCCTCTGAACTGCACAAACATTTCCTTTCTTTGGCCTCAGAGTCTTCATAAGTTCACTTGTTTGCAATGTTATAATTGATTGATTCTTCCTATTGATATTGATTTAATCGTTTTTTTCTTTTATTTAATGATTTATCTCTTTTTTGCACATTTTAGTTACATATTCCGGACTCATGATTGCTACATGTTTGTGTTTCTGTTCTGCGCTGCATGTTTATACTTCACCCAACCTGCGCAGTTGACCCAATTTCCCACTTGCTCCATTCGTATTTTGCGTGTCGCGCGCTTGTAATTATTGTGTGCGCTATATTAAATACATGTTTGTTGTTGTTGTTGTTGTTGTTGTTGTTGTTGTTCATGCACAGGACAAGGAGAAAACCAAGAAGGCCAGCCAATCATTGACGTTGTTACAACGAGGCTCCCAGGCTGTGGCCAGTGGACGCTGGCTCAACTCTGGTGGCGCCACCAATGTACTACACCCGCCTCCACCACCAGGCGCCACCACCACCGCAGCGGCCTGTGTGGTGGCGTCTGGTGGCGCGGCCAAGGTGTCGCCTCCAGTGGTGGCCGACTTTTCACGCAGGCAAGTCGTACAGACTTGGGCGCACATCATCGCTTTTCCGCACAAGAGTAGCAAAAAGCTATAACAAACAGCTTTAATTTGGTCACAATATCCACTCACTATTCAAACTATTCCGGTTTCTTGTTTGTTAGCTAGACAAGTCTTACCTGCAAACTCTTGTTTTATTGTATAGTTTTCGATTTTTTAAACTAATTTTTAATAGATTTTATCTGAAAAACTATAAACCGATGATGCCAAATTGTTTATAACTTATGCCATTTTTTACACGTGATTTCGACCATGTTCACAAATGTAAATGCTTGCACGAAAAACCAGATGTGGATTGCAAATATATTGTTTAAATAAATAAATAAATATTGTGTTATATTGTGTTATATTGTGTTGTATTGTGTTATATTGTGTTATATTGTGTTATATTGTGTTATATTGTGTTGTTTTGTGTTATATTGTGTTATATTGTGTTATATTGTGTTATATTGTGTTGTTTTGTGTTATATTGTGTTATATTGTGTTTTGTTGTGTTTTATTGTGTGTTATGTTATGTTGTGTTATGCTATGTTGTGTTATGTTGAGTATTGTGTGTGTGTGTGTATGTCTGCTGGGTCCGCTTAACATTGTTGTCTAATGGGCAAAAAGACCACGTGTTTAGAGATAATGTTTGTTTGTTTGTTTGTTTGTTTCCATGTATGTTCTCTGTATTTTTCCATGTTTTGATTTATGTATGTTTCTATGTGTGTTTCTTTGTTGTTTTTTACTCTTTTATCAATGTTTACTTTGGAAGAGTTAGTCGTTTTTTATAGATAATACAAATTCATCATATAAATAAATAGCTAATATAAAAAGTATACAGTAATAATAATATGTCAGCACAGATGACTATGAATATACCTTGTTCTGGGTTATTTAATATAATATATAATTTCATTTTTGATTATATAATTTAATATATTAATATAAATAATATATGCTGGTTTTTTGGTAATTTTAGTATTTTGTTTTTGTATTGGGATAATTTTGAAATTGCTATAGAAAATGCTTGCAGCTGTCGTATTTTTATCGATTTTTTTGCGGTGGTGTATTTTTGTAATTAATTGGCAATTATTATGCTGAACATTTTGCAGTATTTATCAATAATATTTTGCCAGTCTTGTGGACATTTTTGTGCTGATCTTTCTATCAAATCAGTTATTTTAATTATTATTCTTGGATGAATTGTTTATATTTATTGTTATTTTGCTTATTCGCATTTGTCTATATTGAATTTTATTTTTTATACATCAAAAGTTTGTGCTTTTATGTGTGCATTTTCAATAAATTTAAAATTTAATATTTCAACAAATCGGAAACAGTGAATTTACAATAAAACACACCGTTGTTGTTTTTTTGCAGTAAATCTTCGTCGGATATGGAAGACCCACTTTTGTGAGTATTTTTGCCTGTTTTATTATTTGTTCAATATTTTATTTTCACTTTTTATGCCCATCTTCAATGGTCGGATATTTTCCTGTGAACGTCACAAACACAACTGTACTTTTAGTTATTCATAATTTTTCACAATGAAAAAACCTGAGTTATTTGCACAGAATTAGTAAAACTCAAAATTGTATTATTACTGAAGCGTTTTTATATTTGAATTCAGCAGTTCAAAATAACGTAAAAATTGTGCAAACAAATATTATGCCACTGAAGTTTCTAGAAAATAGTTGTGACCAATGTAATTAACTAGTTTGTACACTAATTTGTCTGTATATTTCTTTTTTATTATATTTCGTGTGTTTTTTTCTCTCGTGAAAATTCTTTTATTTGTGTTTGTGTGTGATTGTTTAGGCAATACGACACTGCCAATTATCCTGACTGTTTTGATCGTAAGTGTTGTCCAATATTATTTATTTCTCCGTGTGTGTGCCTGAGTGTGTGTGTGTGCGTGTGTGTGTGCGTGTGTGTGTGTGTGTGTGTGTGTGTGTGTGTGTGTGTGAGTGAGTGTGTGTCTGTCTGTCAGAAGTATAGCTAGTTGGGCTATTTTTGAGCACTTATACAATAAGCTACGCTACAGTAAACATTTGCATTGTGTAAACCTTGTCTCATTCTGTCTAGCGTTTTTTCTGCACAAATTCGAAAATAAAATAAGATAAAAACATGAAAAATATTCAAGATAATAGTAAATAATTTCAAATATACAAATCAAAGAGTTAATATACTCGTAAGTGAAGCTATGATTAGCCGGAGATATGAACCAAACTCAATATTCGCTCTCGAAATAATATCACCATCAAATATATCAGTGGTCGGTTAACATAAGGGAATTCTCCACTGGTGTGAAATGGAGGGTTTGCCTAGTGGGGTCGGACAGAAGGACTATCAAAGGATATTTGTATCAATTTCGAATTGGTTAGGTTAGGTTTCATTTCTAGTGGCTTCCTGTGACATTTAATTTGGCGCAGAATCGGAATGAAGAATGAGCTGGTTGAGAAGTGGGGAATCAGAGAGGGAAACAGGTTGAGAACCACTGGTCTAGATCATAGAATCGTTCATCATTAACTAAAATATTGTAGCTTAAAGGTCTCAAGTGACAGCTGTTACACGGGAAGAAGCCGAAAGCTTATGAACACACACAGGTGTGTCCCGTGCAGCTCGCTGCCACCGCAGAACAGACCCTCTCCACGCTATGGCGCCACAAGGACGGAAGACGTATTATATAGAGCCACTTCCCCAGAACGCATGACATAACACATGACTGATATCTGGTAACATTTACTGCTTGGTGGACAGGGACTGTGGGATTGTAGAATTCGCTCAATGAAAATCTCCTTCGCTGGGTTACGAACCACGGACCTTTTCCGAGTGTTTTTGCTCACTCAAATGCATTGTTCCTGTTTTGTCGTATTCATTGGTTTGTGCCGGTTTTATGCGTCATATGTTTGCGTGCTTGTTGTCTGTTGGCTGCTATGGCAACCACCGAGCAAGCAATCTCCAAGTTGCCTGTGTCCCTTGAGACCTAGCCGTGTGGTGCTTATGTAGTCTCTTCACATCTTATGGATGTGTGCCAGTGTGTGTGTGTGTGTGTGTGTACTTGTGTGTGTGTGTGTGTGTGTGTGTGTGTGTGTGTGTGTGTGTTTCGCTACGATTATGCATTAAACACGACCAATCTGGCAGGCACACACACACACAAACACACTCATACACACACCCACACACACTCACACACACACTGACACACACACACTGACACACACAAACACACACACATACACACACACACACACACACACACAGGCATACACATTCAGGCGTTCATAACATTATTCTCGCCTGTGTGGTGGCGTTCTGCAGGGTTGTGGCATTAATTATGTACAATGTTGCTCTCAGCCTTTGACAGCGAGCCTCTTGCTTGTTGCTGAAGATAAATTGCGTCTCTTTTTCTCGCTGCATTATTTTCTCTTTCCTGTGTTTCCATCTGTTTTGCTGAGATTTTGTACGATTTACAGTTGAAGGTGCGTGCTTTTTGTTTTAAGTGCGCTGTGTTCTTTAAGAGAAGTATTTTTAGAGTATCGGTAGGCTAATTTACATCTCCCTGCTCTCAAGAATACAAAACATGATAATTTGGCAATTTTAAGAATATTTTGTGGATACAATTGAACACACAGCGGTTGAGAGACAATCACTGAATACTACTTGCATATATGACTTTTGATGAGAGACATAACTACAAAACCGACTTCATCAGTAATCTGTATTATAATAAAATATAATTGTGTTATTTTTGTTTTATCCAAGTTTAGTTTGTTGATATATAAAGCACATAACTCACAGAACATGTTCAACTACTAAATATTGTCAGGATAAATGCGGGATATGTGAGACAATGATTCCAGATCTATTATTCAATTCCTGTTTTCTCCAAAGACACTGAGGGTTGCCAATTGTTTGCCAATTGTTGCCACTTGGGATCTTGGTATTCAGCAATTTTTATTTGTGTGTACAGTACATGAGTATCCCTCAAATACTTAATGTTGGTAATACACACTATTTATTATAATTATCTGATTAACTTTTTATAATTTTTCTAATTAAATATCCCAGTTCATTGATTATTATGTTTATCAGTGTGTTAAACAATACATTTAGAGTATAACAACAGATTTATATTATATATTTTAATTAGAGTATCATATTATTATAGGTATTTTAATTCGTATTTTAAATAGATTATGTATTTA
>OU696583.1:7759321-7794321 GCA_916048095.2 Sacculina carcini
TGTGTGTGTGTGTGTGTTCTGTGTGTGTGTGTGTGTGTGTGTGTGTGTGTGTGTGTGTGTGTCTGTTCAATGTCGCATTGTGTAATTGTATTGTAAATTGTAATGTCTGCGCATCTGAGACACATTGTGTGTAGAAATTGCGCAATATACCGTAAATGCTCTTTTTATCCGGCAGGCTCTAATAATCCGGCACCCTCAGATATGGGTTGAAAAATAATCCGGCACTTCCTGGAAAGGCTTATTGAAACTGCAACCACGATTCAGTTATAGTTCAGCAACAGTTTATTTAGCAATTCTCTTATAAACCGGCACTCATTAATCAAAGCAGAAATCATCGTCTTCTCTCGCTTCTCTCGTCCCTGTTATCAGTGCACTATTTTGTGTTGCATTTTTTGCGCAATCCTACCGTGCGGAGTGACCAAAAATAATCCGACAGGCTCTAATAATCCGGCAGGCGCTTATAATCCGGCACCATACGCAAGGGGGGTCGAAAAATAATCCGGCATGTCGGATAAAAAGAGTATATACGGTAAATGTTTAGATGATATTTAATATGTGTGTGTGTTTGTGTGTTTGTGTGTGTGTGTGTGTGTTTGTGTGTGTGTTTGTGTGTGTGTGTGTGTGTGTGTGTGTGTGTGTGTGTTTGTGTGTGTTTGTGTGTGTGTTTGTGTGTGTGTGTGTTTGTGTGTGTGTTTGTGTGTATGTGTGTTTGTGTGTGTATGTGTGTGTTTGTGTTGATGCAGCAAATTCTGGTGGACGTCAACTCGCAGGTGGCCGAGAAGCAGCGTGAGGCACGACTGCTGGAGATCTACAACAAGATTGACGCCAAGTCCACGGCCGTCTATCGCGGCAAGAAGTTCAAGAAAGCCGACGTTCTCGGAGGAAATCGCAAGCTAGTGTCAGTGTCATCTTCTGTACACGCCCAAATCCCACCTCCAACTCCATAACGCATGCTCTAACAGAATAAATATATTTTAAAACAGTGTTCCTCATCTTTTTTTCTGGCCATGACCCACTTAAACACATTGTGAGACTTTGTGGTCCCCCAGAAACAGTCTGTGTCCCTCCTATAAGTCCTTATGGCTCCATACACTCATGGATTGTCGCGAGAAGATTTCTCCACAGCTCATGTAGGCCGGTGACGATTTTCAAGCAAAGGAACAAATGAATAATCTGCTTCAACATGAAGTTTTGTGGTCCCTGAGAAAATATAGCGCCCCCCATTTTTTTATCTTATGGCCCTCAAAAGGATTCCATGGTCCCCGAGCGGACCATATGTCCCACTTCTCTCGTTGCTACGCACGTGTGATTATTCTACGAACCACACGGTCCCTCGTGCACACACACACACACACACACACACACAAAATCACATACATACATACACAACACACACGCACACAATACAAAACTCGTAATATATACTCTTCTTATGTGTGTGTGTGTGTGTGTGTGTGTGTGTGTGTGTGTGTGTGTGTGTGTCTTGGGCTTTTGAGACATGTTATAGGCGCTAACGATCAAACGATCACTTAATCTGAAATATCTCTCTCTGTGTGTGTGTGTGTCTATGCAGTTTTTCGCTAATTTTTTAGTGCTCCCACATGAATTCATATTACGAAGCACAACATTTATTGCCTCTGTATATTTGTGTGTGTGTGTGTGTGTGTGAAAATTGTAAATTATAAATGGTAAATTGTAAGTTTATTGTCACACACAAAGAATACAATAAAAAATAAGAACAAATCAAGGTGACAAATGTCCGCCGAGCATGAGCTCCTTAGCCAACATGAAAGTTAGTACAATAGCTGAAGTGAAGGTTTTGGACAATGTGACAATTGAAAAAGACAATACTATACAAAGTGGGATTATATATCATTCATCCAAAAGTACAAACACAATGGGTGTGTGTGTGTGTGTGTGCATTTCTTTCTCACTAAGTCTTATTACTGTCTTAATAATATTGTATATATTAGTACTGAATATAAGGTCTGATTGTTTCCTAATTCTGTCTTCTATGTGTATGTGCTTCATGCGTGTGTTTTCCGTTCTTGTGTATGTATGTTTCTCCATTGTATGCTGTATTTGTGTTGTTGTGTTGAGCTCTGTTATCTGTGTTTGTGTGTCTGTTGTGTTGTGTTCTCTGTCTATTTGTTTGAGTGTATGTCTTTGTGTGTCTGTTATGTTGTGTTTTCTGGTTTGTATTTATGTGTCCATTGTGTTGTGATTTGTCAATCTGAGTGTATGTCGTTGTATGCCTGTTGTGTTGTCTTAATGTGTTGTATGTTGTGTTGTGCTATCTTAATCAATATGTATGTGTGTGTGCGTGTGTATTTTTGTGTTTCTGAGTATGTTAACGTGAGTTTGTGTTTGTGTTTGTGCGTATATGTACTTGTCTGTTTTGTGTGTGTGTATGTGTATATGTAGGTGAGTGTGTGTGTTCGTGATTGTTGTATGTGTATGACTCTTGTGCTTGAGTGTGTGTGTGTGCGTGTGTGTGTGTGTGTGTGTGTGTGTGTGTGAGAGAGAGCGCTTTTGAGACCCTCGGGTGAAAAGCGCGATATAAATGTCCTAATGTAATGTAATGTAATGTGTGTGTGTATGTGTGTATGTGTGTTTATGTGTGTGTGTGTGTGTGTGTGTCAGTTTCGAGGGCACAGCTTCGTTGATGCAGACGCGAGGTCGTCCGCTGTTAGTTCAAGTTATTGTCATGTCTGATGTCGTTTTCTTCCTGCAAGACGCCAACCAAAAATACCAATTCGTTTCTCGTGACAGCAAGGTACAGCATCCTTCACTCTGATTATCTAAATCTCCTCTCTCTCTATCTGTTTTTTGTATCATTTTCTTTTTGGTTTTGTTCTTTTCCGTTTTCGTCTTTTCATTCATTTTGTTCTTTTTAGTGTTGAAATTGTATTTGGTGTGCTTTGGCTTCTGCGTACAATTTTACATATTTTATGTAGCATTCAACTATATGTGGCTAACTTCTTATCTTAGATTGTACTTCGTACTACAATTGTACTTTTTCTTCTGCATTTTCTGTAATCACATTGGATGCTACTCCTTTTTCGTAGGATGTGAATTTTTTTCTAAGCTCATCCATTTTTACCAGTAATTGTTGTGAGTTATTTTCTATGTTGTTTCCTCTTTTGAATACATGTTATTAACAATAACGTAATGTAACGCATCGCACATTGTATATTGACACCTTGTGTGTGTGTGTGTGTGTGTGTGTGTGTGTGTGTGTGTGTGTGTGTGTGTGTGTGTGTGTGTGTGTGTGTGTGTGTGTGTGTGTGTGTGTGTGTGTGTGTGTGTGTGTGTGTGTGTGTGTGTGTGTGTGTGTGTGTGTGTGTGTGTGTGTGTGTGTGTGTGTGTGTGTGTGTGTGTGTGTGTGTGTGTGTGTGTGTGTGTGTGTGTGTGTGTGTGTGTGTGTGTGTGTGTGTGTGTGTGTGTGTGTGTGTGTGTGTGTGTGTGTGTGTGTGTGTGTGTGTGTGTGTGTGTGTGTGTGTGTGTGTGTGTGTGTGTGTGTGTGTGTGTGTGTGTGTGTGTGTGTGTGTGTGTGTGTTTGTGTTTGTGTCAGGCTTTTCATTATTTTTATATTTTATAATCAAATTTTACTTAATACCACACATTTTGAACTCATTCACTCATCCATTCATTCATTCTCATAAATATTCTACACTAACCAATATATTTTGTTTTAGCTTATTTTTAAGTGTATGATATATATATGTGTGTGTGTATGTGTTTGTGTGTCAGGTGGGTATTGTATCCTTGCAGCGGCTGCTGGTTCGCGACAAGGCGACCGGACAGGGCGGAGACGGACGCGGACTCTACCTCATCTCCAACGTCAATGAACCGGACATGTACGAGATGGTGTGCACAATGCCGCGCGACAAACGCATCTGGATCGATGCCATCAGGTGAGCGCGTTGGAACCCTCCGTCGACGACACTACCGCCATCTGGACGAGTGCTAGCTAAACTATAGTTTTTAATATGGCTCAAGAGATGGCGCTGGCATTGTACGAACAAACAATTTATATGTTTGCATCCGCATGATTCGGTTTCTCATGCAAACATTTTCAATCGGAAACATAGTCAAAATTGCATGTTAAAATTTCCTAATTGTTTTATTTCTTTACTTCTAGTGTGTGTGTGTGTATGTGTGCTTGTATGTGTATGTTTGTATGTGCCTGTATGTATATGTGTGCCTATATGTGGATCTGTGTATGTGTGTCTGTATGTGTGTTTGTGTGTGTGTGTTTCTGTTTGTCAGTGAGGCCGTCAAAAATTGTCCGTATGACGTGAGTTCAGGTGTCGTTAGTGGTGTTGTTAGTGGTGTCGCCGCCAATGTTGATCAACCCGCCTCTGTCACTCAACAGACACAGTCCAACGACCTACAGGTATGCTTGTCTGTCTGTCTGTCTGTGTGTGTGTGTGTGTGTGTGTGTGTGTATGTTAGTGTTCGTGCGTATATGTACTTGTCTGTTTTGTGTGTGTGTTCGTGATTGTGTATGTGTATGATTCTTGTGCTTGAGTGTGTGTGTGTGTGTGTGTGTGTGTGTGTGTGTGTGTGTGTGTGTGTGTGTGTGTGTGTGTGTGTGAGCGCTTTTGAGACCCTCGGGTGAAAAGCGCGATATAAATGTCTTAATGTAATGTAATGTGTGTGTTTTTGTCTCTGTGTGTGTGTATGTTTGTGTGTTTATGTGTATGTTAGTGTGTGTGTGTGTGTTCTGTCGAGTATTTAGACCAGAAAACATTGCACATTACGGTTTACATTCACATTTGACAATGGCACTTATCATTAAATGTCATTCATGTAGATCCTCTTACATTCACATCAGCATTTTACATCAATAATGTTTTGTGTGTGGAAATTGAACTGAACTGGAATGAACGTGTTGACACGCACACGAAATGAACTGCTGCTGAAATGTTGCAAATGTTGCCAATCTGAAATGTTGCAAATGATGCAAATCTGAAATGTTGCAACTGACGCAAATCTGAAATGTTGCAAATGTTGCAAAACTGAAATGTTGCAAATATTGCAAATCTGAAATGTTGCAAATGTTGCAAATCGGCAGATTCAGCAGCTGAGCGAACTGCTGCATTGCAAAAGCCGACAGCTGGCTTTTCTGTGCGAGGAGCAGCAGCTGGTGATGTGCGACCTGCTTGATGTAATGACCGGCGGCCGGGCAGAGCAGAGGAGCGCCGAGGAAGAGGACGGCGCGGCGTCGAAAAGCCACCGACTGCGACAAATGGCCTCGTGCTATACAACACTGGGCGACGGCGGAATGGAGTCGATGGACCTGCGTCAGACCATCACCTCTCTGCTACATCAGGTCGCCAGGTGAGAAGTGGTGACGTGGAGAAAGAAGATGGGCAAGATATAGAAGATGAGAGAGGACTGGAAGAGTTTGAAGAGGAGAGAAGAGACAGAGATATACTATTGAGGAGATAGAGAGATTGAAAAGCAGAGAGGGGGATAGAAGTGATTTAGTAGAGAGAGAAAATAGAACGGAGAGGTAGATAGAGGAGGGATATAGGAGAGATTGAAGAGGAGAGATAGGATAGAAGATGAGAGACATTGAAGAGAAGAAAAAAATAGAGGAGAAATAGGAGAGAGAGAGAGAAATGGAAGAGCGAGGTAGAAGAGAAGAGATATAGAGGATAAGAGATAGAGAGATTGAAGAGGAGAGAAGAAAGGAATGTAATATTGAAGAGATGGGGAGATTGAAGACGAGAGAGGGATAGAAGAGAGAGAGAAAATGAAACAGACATCCACAAAAAGTGACACAAACAACATTCATAATTGCATCATCTACCACATCATTCTCACTAGCCAGGAACAGATAGTGACACAGTATGTGTGCATATGTAAGCGTTCATATGTGCGTTTTTTTGCTTTTTTATTTAAACAATATATTTGCAATCGACATCTTGTTTTTCGTGTAAACATTTACATTTGTGAATATGGTCGAAATCATGTGTAAAAAATGGCATCAGTTATAAACAATTTGGCATCATCGTTTTATAGTTTTTCAGATAAAATCTATTGAAAATTTGTTTCAAAAAATATCGAAAACTATACAATAAAACAACAGTTTGCATTTAAGACTAGTCTAGCTAACAAACAAGAAACCGGAATAGTTTGAATAGTGACTGGATATTGTGACCAAATTAAAGCTGTTTGTTATAGGTTTCTGCTGCTAATGTACGGAAAAGCGATGATATGTTTGTGTGTGTTTGTGTGTGTTTGTGTGTGGGGCCAGTTTATCATCGCAGCTGTTTGCGGGATACAGTGTTGACCACGTGGCAGATGCGATGTCTGTGACCAGCGCCGGCGGCGTCTCTCTGTCTCGTTCGGCCAGCTCAGTTGGCGAACATCACAGCGCCAGATTCGTCTCGCCGGCGCTGCCAAAACGCGCCGAAACTTTTTCCGGCTTCGACAATGGCGGCGGTGCTGGCGGATTGGGGACCACGGCGGGTCGTCAGTATTGTTTCCACTCTCTCACTAGTTAAAATTCCCACTCGTTTGCGATTATTGTCTTCTGTCGAATTCTCTCTTTCTCTCTGTCTTTGTGTGTGTTTCTCTTTCCAAATATATGTGTGTATACTCTTATTTTTCACAATTGACGTGTTTATACGTATGCATATGCATATGTGTGTGTGTGTGTGTTGATGTGTAAGACGTACGAAGTATATTTTTGTCAACGACAATTTCTCATTTCGCATAAACAATCCTTACTTCTTATTGACAATGGCTTTTAAGCCAAGGGCTTCTTTCAGTTAAATATTTTAAATAACAAGACAAGTACATGTGTGTGTGTGTGTGTGTGTGTGTGTAGCGGTGAAACGTAGGCTCACACCCACAGACGAGCGCGTGCAGGAGGAGAGTGACAGTGATGTCATCAGTGATGTCATCAGTGACGTCATCACTGATGGACATCAGCCTATTGCCAATGAACAACAAACACAACAACATACACCGGTAATGCAGACAAACACACATACACACATACAAACACACATACACACATACAAACACACATACTTACATACAAACACACATATATACACACATACAAACACACATACATACAAATACATATAGACACACATACAAACACATATACATACATACATACACACATATATACACACGAGCATACACACGAGCATACACACATTTACACACATACAAACACACATACATACAACCACATACGAACACACATACAAACACACATACAAACACACATGCATACAAACATACATACAAACATACATACACACATTTACACACATACAAACACACATACAAACACATATACATACACACATACAAACACACATATACATACACACATACAAACACACATATATGCACACATACAAACACACATACAGACATACATGCACATATTTACACACATACACATACATAAACACACATACATACAAACATACATACAAACACATACACACATACATACAAACATACATACAAACACATACACACGTAAAAACACACATATACATACACACATACAAACACACATATAAACACATGCATACACACATACAAACACACATACAAACAAACATACATAGAAACACATACACACATACATACACACATATACACACACACATTTACACACATACATACACACATATATACACACGAGCATATACATACATATATATACACACAGACACACACACACATATATATACACACGAGCATATACATACATATATACACACACACACACATACAAACAGTATTTATACTTGAAGATTATCGAGTTGAAAGGGTGAATGAATGGCTAAATCAATTAGTTTTGTTAATGTTAATACTTAATGTTAATTAATGTCAATAATGTTAGTTTTCATCCATACATCTATTCATTCAATTACATTCACGCGATAAGCATATTTATTAGTTTTCATTATACTTGATAATATTACAATTAATTCATACATATTTCATCTTGTTTTATATTATTTATATTATTATATTATATTTATATTATTATATTATATTTATATTATTATATTATATTTATATTATTATATTATATTTATATTATTATATTATATTTATATTATTATATTTATCGGAGAGGTTTTCAACACGTGGTCCGTTGGGTCTATCAGATATGTAAGGACCTTTGTGAGCTCGGTCGGTGGATCTGTATATAGAGATCGGGTGATCTGGTGAGATCGATGATCTATCAAGAGTGAATTGTGATATCAGATGTGACCGAATTGGAGTCTGAGGAAATTTGCTTTATGTGTGTGTGTGTGGGATATTGCCAAATGATGTTTGTGCGTCTGTGTGCTAATTTTTGTACGTGTATTTATGAGGAACGTTGTGTTTTTGTCGATTTCTCTTCCAAAATAACGACACACCTACTCCCCCCACGGGGAGGGGGGGGGGCATTGATTGCCGATTACAAGATTAGCAGACAATGGCGTTTTGACACAATGTCTTGTGCGCCACTTGTCGTTTTTTGCGCGCCAAACTGACGTAGCGCTGCCAGTTTTCGCCTTGTCTTTTCGCCGTCAGCTGTTACAATGTGTCGTGTCAGTGGCGGCGCCAGGATATTTCCGATGCTGGGGGGGCTAAGCGTAACATCAGGAACCACACTCGAAATGCTAACTATCAACTTATTTTTTTGAAGGGGTTGAGGGGTTTGGGAGACTTTTTGTTTGGGGTCTTCAGTTTCTCCAAGCCCCCCCCCCCACACACACATACCTTGGCGCCGCCCCTGTGTCTTGTTATAAGCACAGCACATCACAGCTTGTCGTCAGCACAAAAATTAGTTCACTGTAGCGGCGGTGTGGTTTTTGTGTGTGGCTTCGGCTCGTGTAGAACACGCTGTAAACTAATCAACACAGATCAATGTTTTCGTGCGTTTTTTCGCGCGGCATTCCAGTGTGCGTTGAGCTGTACACATATTTCCTATATATTCCTGCGGTCAATGCATTCGCTTTTTGCGTTAATTTCGGTGAATTGAGCGTTCACATGCATTGGGCTCAGGTTAGGCTGTGTGTTTCGTGATTTATGTGTATGTATATGTGTGTATGTATGCATGTGTGTGTGTGTTTTGTTGAATTCTTGTGAAATATGTACGATGTGACTTTGTTTCTGTGTGTTGATGTGTTTGTGTATAATTGTGTATCTGTGTTTGTGTATAATTGTGTTAATGTGTTGATGTGTTTGTGTATGATTGTGCTTCTGTGTTTGTGTATAATTGTGTTTCTGTGTTGATGTGCTTGTGTATAATTGTGTTTCTGGGTTGATGTGTTTGTGTATAATTGTGTTTCTGTGTTGATGTGCTTGTGTATAATTGTGTTTCTGGGTTGATGTGTTTGTGTATAATTGTGTTTTTGTGTTGATGTGTTTGTGTATAATTGTGTTTCTGTGCTGATGTGTTTGTGTATAATTGTGTTTCTGGGTTGACGTGTTTGTGTATGATTGTGTTTCTGTGTGGATGTGTTTGTGTCTGTGTGGATGTGTGTATAATTGTGTTTCTGTGTTGATGTGTTTGTGTCTGTGTGGATGTGTGTATAATTGTGTTTCTGTGTTGATGTGTTTGTGTATGATTGTGTTTCTGTGTTGAACAATTTTCCCTTTCGATTGAGATCAACGAAAATTGAGATCATGCCTAATTTAGACACCATATAACAGTATTATGTATATACAGTATTTATTCCCGTATATAACGCGCACAATTTTCTACCTGAACAAGAACTGGAAAGTTTGCGTGTGTGTTATAAACGACCTCTGTTCATATCCAATAAAAACATATCCATTCTTCACCGTTTGGACTGAGCCGTTGAAGTTCGACGCTGCGACCTTCATATTTTACTTTGCGTTGTCAGTAAATGCTTTCAATCATGGCCGCAGGTGTTCACCAATGTTTGTCACTTACAATGCTTGGTCTCAGCTGACAATTGGCCGAAAACAATTTTGTACCAATTTCTAATCGAAAATTGGGGGTGCGCGTTATAGCCGAATAAATGCTGTATGTGTGTGTGTGCTTGTGTGTTTCCCGTGTTTTCGCTGGTAGTGTTGTGTGTTAACACACTAAACATCTACGCGTATATATCGACAGAACACCATAACAAATGGAGATATATACACACATGTATGTGTTTGTATGTATGTGTGTGTGTGGGTGTATGTGTATGTGTAGAATGTGCCTGACATTCAGCTGACCACAACACCGCCTATGATAGAAGCGGGGACAATCTCAGCCACCGAGGGGTCAATGACCTGCGAGCCAGAGGTCAATGACCCCGAGCCTAGTGGCGATTCTGTCATTGCCGCCGTACAACTGCATCATTCCTTGTCTGTGTTGCTTTGCGTTGTCGCCAATATGGCAGCCAATGTCAATGTGTACGTACTCACACACACACACACACACACACACACACACATACACACACACTTTTCGGTATCCAAAAAGGCAGAGTGTAGAAATATGTGCAATAACATAGCTTTCCACAAAAGACAATTTGATTATTGCCGTGTGAAATCTAGCAAATCCCAATCATAAATGAGAAATGTGTAAATTATGAAGTAAGTTCACCCTCAGCCAGAAACCAAGAGTGTTTGTCATGTTTCTGTTGAAATAATTCCTTTATAACATATACACACACATATATATATATATACATAAATACATAGACACATAATACATGCATGCGCACACAAATTCATAAGCACACACATTATTATTGAAATGCGTTGAAAACTAATATACAAGCATAAGTTTTACATGTGTCTAAAATAAACATGAAATTTAAACAAAATGCACAAACAAAATAACAATACAACTTTATACAATTGAAAGAAAATATATATTCAAGTATTCGATCGATAACACCAAAAATAAGATTTCAAATTAATACTTAAATATGTTTTACGTCACGTAATTGCCACACGAAATGAAAATCGATTTTCGGACCTTAATCAATCTTTAACTGGCATCACTATTACTTGTAGAAGTTGTTGATTTAAGCATATTCGCACATTAATGTGTGTGTATATATTATTGAAAGATGCCCCATTAAGTCATGACCTTCACAAGCTACCTATTAACTCATATACATAATTCAGCCCCCCAAAAAATGCACTCTGAATCCGCTAATGTAATGGCTATTAAACGTTGAGCTCTGTTGGAATTGTGTTTGCGTAGTTCGACAGATTGATTGCCTAACTTCTACTGTTGCTAAAATTCGCGACAGATTTATTGTTAGTTTTCACCCAGCGCCAACTGTTGTTGTGTATTGTCTGTCTGTTGTTGTGTATATGTCGGAGCCCCTCCAATCTTTTTTCTTAGCGCCGCCATTGTTGTCAAGCAGACTTTCGCATAGACTACAATATGTATCATCCAGGTCTACCTGTGTATTCGACAGAGGCGGTTTCAGCATTGCTCACAAGCGGGGCTAAGAAAAATAACATGAAATGCCTATTCATTCAATGTATTTTGTTTTAAGTTCACTGTATTTCCTATATTATATTCTATTATACGTGCATGTCACTTATGCGTGACTGCAGTGTGTCATGCATTGGCATGTACAATCATCTTGTCACGCATTGTCACACACACACACACACACACGCATACACACACACACGCATTCAGTTCAGTTGAAATTTGTATTGCCGAAAAGAGAAACATGAGCTGATAGGAAACAATGTAACAATATACACTATTTATATATTCTTATTAATTGTATATTTATTTATCTTTAGGGTGGTAATAGTGCTTGCACTCTTCCCATGCTACTGGATTTGCCTGTAATTAATAATAATAATAATAATTACAGTGGCTTAGTCTGTCTAGTCAAACTTCTCGGACACACACGGCTTTCACATTAGAGCACTCACACAAATGCGGTTCTGTGTGCAGCTAATGATATTTCGCTCCAGTTGGTACGTTTGGTCTCGCTTCAGTCCAGGCTCTCTTTCCTTACTGACTAACTTAACATAACCTAACCTAACCTAATATTTGTGTGTGTCGCGTTCATAAAGGCGTGTGTGTTTGTGTGTGTGTGTGTGTGTGTGTGTGTGTGTGTGTGTGTGTGTGTGTGTGTGAATGTATGTATGTGTTTGTTTGTGGCATGCGTATTTGAAATGTAACCGTGTGCATTGCGCTATATAAATGGTTGAACCCAATAGCACGTAGCTTGTCCTTTTCATAGCGTTTGATTCATTGAATTCCCGGACTGATAATATCTAGTAAACTGCAACAATTGCCGACTGTTTTTTTGTAATTTTGTTTTTTGACACTAGATGCAACACCATCGAAATGAATAGTGAAAAAAAGACAGTGGAAATTTATCTGCAAAACGGATCAAAAGTCTGGTGTTATAGGTTCAATAAATAGATGTGTGTGTATGTATGTATGTATGTTCAATGTGTGTGTGTATGTGTGTTAGAATCCAAGTATAAATAGGCAAAACAGATTACAGAAATACAAAGACAACACACAATAACGGACCACTTTCCATGATTCACTTCGAAAAAATTTCATGACCGCTAATTCAAATCACAACAAACCAACAACGAAAACATCACAGTGGATTACAAACAATAATTTCATTTGATTTAATAACAAGTACATCTTCATTTTGACAATTTCTCAACACGTCAAATATAAACCATACTTCGAACACAATATCTAACAGTGTGTGTGTGCGTGTGTGTGGTGTCAGAATGCGTGCGAGTGTATGTGAGGCGGGTGTGGGACCTCGCTCGTCTGTGGACGGTAGTGCCGTGATCGCAGAAGGTTCGGTTGAATCGCGACTCAGTGTCAAACTGGAGGAACTGCGTAACCTACAGGACCGCTTCACACTAGACAAGAGCGATTGGTGTCGCCAGCGAGATAACCACGACAAGTGGATTCAAGACAAACGCGTCGAACTCGCCAAACTCCAGGTGTGTGTGTGTGTGTGTTTGTGTAATAGTAATAGTAATAGTGATAGTAATGTATTGCCACAACAAGCACAAGAAAAAATACAACAACAAGACATACAACCATCAGCAACACAAGACATAAATCCATTAACAACAACAATTAAAGACATAGTCATAGACATAGACATAGTGTGTGTGTGCGTGCGTGTGTGTGTGTGTGTGTGTGTGTGTGTGTGTGTGTGTGTTTTCACCGAGTTGTACATTGCGGTATGGAGTGACAGATTCGTTGCTGCCGCCTTCCAGACGTCATATTGCTCTTTAAAACCTCCGATAGTAGTTTGTGTTGTCACAATTGATAACAATTTGTTCCACAGTTCAACCGTTCTGCACGGAAAACCATATTTTTCCACGTCTCTTCTTATCATATTTTTGGAGAATTTTGTACTTGTTGTCTTGTTTTGACCTCGATATATTGAAATTCATTTCGTCTATTTTTTCTTTGCCATTTATACACTTATATATAGGAGAATCAAGTCTCCTCTAATTCTTATATCTTCTAGAGATGGCAGTTTTATCTTTTGTAGTCGATCATCGTAGTTCAATTCTTTTAAAGTTGGACAAGATTTCGTCAGAGCTCTGCACTTTCTCAATTTTTGTTTTATGTTTTTCTAGGTGAGGGCTCCACACTTGTACTGCATATTCAAGAAGTGATGTGTGTGTGTGTGTGTGTGTGTGTGTGTGTGTGTGTGTGTGTGTGTGTGTGAGTGTGTGTGTGTGTGTGTGTGTGTGTGAGTGTGTGAGTGATGCGTGTTTCAGCTCCTGGTCATCGACTGTCTCCATTATTATTATTATTATTATTAATTACGAGCAAATCCAGTAGCATGAGGGAAGAGTGCAAGTGTACTATTACCACCCTGCGGTGGCCCCATGTGTACTCGAAGCGCTCAAAAGATCTAGATAATTCGTAAAGTTAAGGTTTTTGTCAGGACGATGAAAGCTGATAAGGAAAGAAATATTATATAGGGTGATCAAAATTATAAAATTATATTTTATTAAATTATAAAATAGATTATAAAATCAAAAGGCTAAATAAAACTGTGTTTATACAAACGCGCAACACTCTGATTAAGATAACATAGTGATACAAAATCACCTAGAATCTTATAATGATAGAATTGTGTAATACGGATGGATTGTCGAATATGGTATCATACCTCCTTTACTCCACTGTTCAAATAATTATCACCAATCCTATCATTTATCATTATCTCTTCCAGATCCACGAGTGTTTCAATCACTTGAATTTACTGTACTTTAGATACGAATTACTAGGAAAAAACATGACCATTGATAATTGTATTATTCATAAACCAGTGATAATTTCTACCAGTACCCAAAAATCGAGTCCCATACCCCGGTCTTTTTCCCCATACCCCAAGGGGTATAGATAACCACTGTACCAGACTATTGACTAACGAATCGTAAGTCAAACTGGTAAGAGTTGTTCACATGTGTTCCGTTGAATTCCAGTGTAGTTTTCGCACTGCCATTTTAACCAGTGTGTGAATTTGCGCGCACTGGTCTACGCTCGGCCAATTAATTTATGCATATTCAGCGAGACATTCAATTAGGCTGTTGCAATCAAATCACGAATGTCGGTTGCAGAGGAATCTGTATATATCTGTATAATATGTATATAGGATAGTATGAACTTCATCTCGTATAAACATACACGCATGAACGCACCATCAACCGTGCATTAGATTTACTGCACATTGGTTTAGCGGCTAGCATTTTAATGTGTGTGTGTGTGTGTGTGTGTGTGTGTGTGTGTGTGTGTGTGTGTGTGTGTGTGTGTGTGTGTTGTGTGTGTGTGTGTTTGTGTGTGTGTGTGTGTGTGTGCTTGTGTGTGTGTGTGTTTGTGTGTGTGTGTGTGTGTCTGTTTGGGTTGGCTACAAATCTAGTCTTTGTTCCGTTGTTACACTTTGGCGAACATTTGTGTGTGTGTGTGTGTGTGTGTGTGTGTGTGTGTGTGTGTCTGTTGCTGAGTGATATTAAGTTACGTGCGCGTGTGCATGTACATCGGCGTGCATGCCCGAGAGTGTAAACTTGTGTGTGTAAGTGTGTGTGTGTGTGTGGTTTATCTGGTGTTGTTTGAGTATTCTTGTGCTGTGCTTGTCTTCATTTATCCTCGATTACTTTGTTTACAAACTTTTTTCACCATTTTCTACTGTGTCATCATCAAGTTATTTGTGTTGAAATGGGTGACTGTGTGAAAACTCCAATACGTAACGAGTAGTATTTTCAATCGAGGATTTTTCAAAAGTTTGTCATACCAGCTGTCATACTAATACCTTTTTGTTTGGCAAATTTTGTGTTTGTTTTTTATTTCTTGAAAAAATCCACATCGGTATATTTATGCGAGATGTTTTCGGGACAATAACTAATTCAATAAACAAACACATATACATACACACGCACACACAAACAGCACACACACATACACACATGTGCGGTTTCTGGTGAGATATTTGCGTGGATGTCATGCAATATGCGGAATATATTGTATTTTTCCTAATTCTTCTTTGCTTTACGAAAAAACACAATTTTTTCTCGATGGTAACATCAGCCCCTCAGGTCAGAAACATCTGCTTCAGATTGTCGTGTTAGGTCAGGTAGGGGTCGGCAGCTCGCCGTAGAACCGCAAGTGGATATTTAGCGCTGCCTGGAGCTTTTTAGAAAATGTTTGAAAATGGAAAAAAATGGGGGAGGGAAATATATAATTGTTTTAATATAGTTTAATGTCGCTGCCCCGAACTATGCTACACACACTCAAGCGAACCAACTATATTATACACAACTAACGCCTAGAATACAACTAAGACCCTAGAACATTGAATCAATATACAATATCACCCATCTCGGCCATAAACTCGGCCATATTTTTTTGCGGCTCCAGACATTTTTGTTTTTTGTTTGTGTGGTCCAATATGGCTGTTTCAACATTTTGGGCTGCCGACCCCTGGGTTAGGTTAGTTAGGAACGAGAAAGAGCGCTGCGAATGAGGCATAATGAGGAATGAGACCAAACATACCAACTGTGGCGCAATATCCCCAACTCTCCATCTCGGCGTCAAATGTTCGGGCTGTGTGTGAGTGCATAAAATGGACACGATCTAGCCGATATCACTTTCCATATGTCACCGGCCGAATCGAACGTCAGTCTCGTTATATGCGTATTTTACGAGTCACGCCAGTGGGATTCATCGATGGTGCTTGGCAAATGCAGGGCCGAGCGATTTGTGACCGAGTCGTGCTCGATTTGTGAAACTGCTGCTCGGTTGATGTGTGCACGACGGTGGGGCCCTCATGGCATAGGCGATGCTAGGTCTTATACCCCCGTCCTTTCCGAACGCAATAATTGGGGCCGCATTATAAGTAAAATACCTTTATTATAGAGGTACAACTTTGCCTAAATGTAGTTGCAAGCAACCCCTCGGTCTCCTGGGGACTATTTATGCTACTTTTATGCGCTGCTTTATGATAAATTTCAATATCATGCGTGAAGCAACGGGGGCCCTCCACACTTAGAGCTGCCACTCCCGGCTGAAGGATGCGGGGGGGGGGGCGTTTGCTACGGCTCTGTTCACGAGGGCAATTGAAATGAATACGTCGTTGAACGAAGTCGAGGAGAAGTAGGAGGATAAGTCAAGCGATACTCCCGCCAGATCCCCAGCGACACTACATGTGTGTGTGTGTGTGTGTGTGTGTGTGTGTGTGTGTGTGTGTGTGTGTGTGTGTGTGCATGTGTGTGTGCATGTGTGTGTGTGTGTATTTTCCGCTAGACAAATTTGGCCGATACGCTATGTGTGCTGTGCCGTGGCTTTACATGGATTTATTTATCAGTCTCGAAGTGCGGTCGTGGTTATAATGGGCTGAACGGACGGCTGGGTAGTCGAGCGTTCCACGCCCACCAAGTAGGGCTTAAGACAAGTAGGCTGAGACAGCCCTTCCTCTGTCTGTGTGCGTCAGTGGCGGCGCCAGGATTTTTCCAAGGGGGGAGTGGCTGAGGAAAAGGATGGCTTGGCGGCTTGGCGAAACAATGAAGTGCCAATGTTCCGAATCGTCACAAAGAGAACCGTTTTGTGTGCGCACGGAAAATTGTGATTTTGTTGTTGAAAGATTTACCTTTTTATAGGCCAAATGTTTTGATTGTCGTTTTTCAGTCATTATACACTCTCAGAGGGAACATATCGAATTCAACTACTAAAACTATATAAACTCCGGACATTTGAAGTATTTTACAAAACGCACCCGGATAGACCGGACAGACCTCCAAAGAGAGGACATTTCTGGGAAAAGAGGACGTTTGGTGACCCCACTAAACATGGGCAACTACACTGGAAATGTTAACGATTTTTCGCAGCTTCAGGGGTGGAGGGTGGGTGATTTATTTTAGGGGGGGCTGAAGCCCTACAAGCCCCCCTTAGTGCCGCCACTTGTGTGCTTGTCTGTGTGTCTGTGTGATTCTGTCGCTGGCTATCACTCCGTTCACTGCTGTGTGATCAGATGAACAGCTTTTAGGACGGCATTGTCTTGTGTCTTGTCTTGTCGTGTGTGTCGCATATCTGCTGCGATGTCGCTTCTGTGCGTGCTCATCTGGTTGTTTGTTTGTGTAAAGAGCGTGTGTATGCTCGTATGTGTGTGTGTGTAAGATGAACAAATATTTACCGAGCTTAGAGTGTTGATAAGCTGTTCAGCTGTAACGAGTATTTGACTGTCTAATGGGTAGATGAATGGATGAATGGCTCAGCTATACAAATACATTAAAATGCACCACTTCAACACAACCTGAACGCTCACTTCAGTCCACGCATAACAACAACAACAACGTGTATTTGCTATAGCGCCGGTAAAACACAAGCGCGAAAAAGGGAAAACATCAATTGAGATAAAACGACAACTGTAAAGAATATGGGAGAAATGAGCAAGTAAAAGAAAGAGAAGTCACAAAACAACCAAAATTGGTAAATAGCAAGCACAAGCACAAAGGGCGCAGTTCCAAAAAATCAAGTGGTATGTTCGAACAATATAATCGACAGAGAATTATTACAGAGAACATTCACAATAGAATAAATAAAGCAGCAAGGAAGGAAAGGAAGCAGTAACTGTGCTCAAGACAGGGAAAAATAAGGCAACGAGGAGAATTGAAACAATCATGAAACGGAGAAATAGTTCAAACAATATCACAGAGAGGCGAAAGGAGAGAGAGAGCATTGAACAAATGAAAGCGCTGGAATTTAAATGAAGCTAAATATCAATATTTGATGACATATTTGCGCTTTGTTTCTAGCTTGCTTGCTTTTCCACGCGTATAAATTTTTCAGCATTAGAATGGCACCAAACGTATGCTTAAATCATTTATGTGTGTGTGTGTGTGTGTGTGTGTGTGTGTGTGTGTGTGTGTGTGTGTGTGTGTGTGTGTGTGTGTGTGTGTGCTGCCGGTGGTTTTATATGTGTTGTGTCTCGATCTTGCTCCGCTTGTGAGTTATTTCGACTCGTGTGGTCATAAACAAGATTTGTTGACGTCGGATAATTGTTTGAGCGAACATGTGTGTTTGCGTGTCTGTCCCTGTCCCTGTGTGTGTCTGTCCCTGTGTGTGTGTGTGTGTGTGTGTGTGTGTGTATGGTGTGCAAAGTTTATGTGATGTATCGTGTGTCAGCGACGCAAAGTCTGACCTCCGGAAACTGAGCGATGTTGCGGTGTGCTTGGCTGCATCTCGCTAGGCATCAATTTGTATGAGTGCATGTTTGTGCGTGTTTGTATGTTTGGGTGAATGACATCATGCACATGCAGCTATCATCGTGAGCTGTGCCAATATTCTGCTCCAGATGTTAGCTTGCCTGCATGTATGTGTGTGTGTGTGTGTGTGTATGCAACATCAGCTCTAGTCTCCGGAAATTATGCCGGCCAGGCGGGGGTTAATCTTATGGATCTTATGGTATACATGTGTGTGTGTGTGTGCACTGGCGGATCCAGGGGGTACTCAAGAGGTTTCAGTCCCCCCAAATGTATCCATCAACTCCTCATAACCAAGATGTTCATTAATAAAGAGGTCAATAGTTTTCTGTCAAATTTGTTGATATAAGCACTATCACAAAGACGTTGCATAATGATGCATGTACATGACTGATCACCCCCAAAATTAAGCCCCTGCCCAAACTGTACTCTGGATCCGCCATTGTGTGTGTGTGAGTGTCGGTGTTCATTCTACATTGTTTTAACCCGCTGTGTGATACAATGCTTCGAGTAAGCCCTAGCTTTTCAGACGAACAAGATTCACAACAGAAAACTAACACTAATCCATGTCAAAGAAGACGTGAAAAAGCACTGGACTTTGACAGTTCAAATGTATTACTATATGTATAAACTAATCTATATAGAGATCACAAAAACCAATCACACACTAAGTCATTCGTAGTCGTGACCTTGAATAATGGTTAAAGGTTAAAAGGTTAAATGCCTAAGTGGCAGCTGCTACACGGGAAGAAGCCGAAGCTTATGAACACACACAGGTGTGCCCCGTGCAGCTCGCTGCCACCGCAGAACCGACCCTCTCCACACTATGGCGCCACAAGGACGTAAGACGTATTAGAGAGCGCCACCTCCCCAGAATGCATGGCACAACTCATGACTGATATGTGGTACCATCATTTTCTGCTGGGTGGACAGGGGCTGTGGGATTGTAGAATTAGCCCAATGAAATTCTACTCCGCCGGGCTTCGAACCACGGACCTCCCGCTTGTGAGGCGGGTGTGCTAACAACTGCACCACGGAGTCCACACAATCGTACATCGTCATTGTACATTGTCGCGTGTTCTTTTGTGTATATTAATGTGTGTGTGTGTGCGTTCGTGCGAACAGCAGCCGTCAAATAAGATAACCAACCGAGATAGCCATAGTTTACTGGGGGACACACGCAACCACACTGACACAATGAGAATACAGAATGGGGAAAAAGTATGCGTCAACAAATATACACCAGTCACATAAATACATACCACACAGACACACACACACACACACACACATACATACCCACACAGACACACACAGAGCCGTTGCGAGGACTTATGAGCCCCCCCCCCGAAGGCAACACTTGGGGCCCCCCAAGGCAACACTTGGGGCCCCCATTATAAATAAACTATCAAATAATGAATATATTTATTATACATAATCACATAATACAAGCTCAGGTGAAAATATTTGAGCAAAAAGTAGAGGCTATACATAATATGATAACTTTTAATGTCATACGTGAAGCAACGCGGCCCCTCAACACTCGGGGGCCCCCGGCCGGGGGGTACGGGGGGCGGTTGCTACGGCTCTGGACACACACATATACATGTACATATACATATACATGTACATGTACATACACATATACATATACATGTACAAACAGACACAAACATACACACACGCACACACACACACAAACGTTCAAACACGTTCATAGGTACTTACACGTACAAACTCACATACACACACACATACGCATTGTTCACGTGTTATGTGTTGCTATCGCTGTGAGGTGTCGTTTTTATAAATATTGACGCACACACACATACACGCATACACTCACACACACACACACACATACACACAGCCATTCAAGTGCATGCATACACGAGAGAAGTAATATATTTCACCTGTGAGAGAGGGTTCAAAATCCAATAGGAGACGTCGAGTTCAAAGACGTGGCGAGGGCGTGGCACCAATTATTACCAGACAGAGAGAGCGTGGTAGTTTGTGATATTGCAATTTGTTATTGCAATTAATGTCTAACAAAAGTGAAAAGAAACGCGTCGATAGAGAAACTGGACATGAATTGAAGTCGTGAATGGAAAACTTCCTCAAAGCGGCATCTTTTGAACGAATATAATGAAGACCCCACAAAGACCCCACAGAAGATCAGATCACATCTATGCGTAGATGAATATATGTAACCAGCGGCGGCGCCAGGATTTTCGGATGTGGGGGCTGAGCGGAAACATGAGGAACTACACTTGAAATCTTCATGGTCAGGATTTTTTTTCGGGTGGCTCGGAGGGGCTTGGTGTATTTTGGGAAGGGGGGAGGTTCAGTCTCTTTAAGCTCCCCTCCTGGCGCCGCCACTGCGTGCAACAGGCGTGTTGTGACTGAGACTGCTGATTGATCCGAGTGTTGTCAAATGGACAGCGTCACATCCAAATGGATTTACCGACAAAAATGACAAGCAATTTCCGTATGAGTGACTTATGTTTTCAACTAGAAATGTGTTTCCTGTGTGTGTGCGTGTGTGTGGGTCCTTCATTATATTCGCTCAAAAGATGCCGCTTTGAGGAAGTTTTCCATTCGCGACTTCAATTCGTGTCCAGTTTTTCTATCGACGCGTTTCTTTTCACTTTTGTTAGACATTAATTTCTTGTTTCTTGGTAGTTTGCTCAGTGATATTCTCGTGGTATTTGTGCGTGGCCGATTTCAATTCAGATCTGAATTAATTCGACAATTCGATTTTATGTTTTTAAATTGATTCTGGTGATAAGGCAAATTTTTGTGTATCGGTGCGGATTAATTTCCGTCATTCCTTGCACGATCTTGTCTCTTTCAACGCACAGCATATGAAGCTTGCCTCGAAGATGCTATCTCCTCGAAATTATACCTCAAATTCGACTTTATTTGTGTGCCCGCTCTTCCCAGCGGTTCCTATCTATTCTGTGATCTATTCTGGTGTCTGTTGTCTTGTGGGATACTTCTGTTGTCTAAGATACTTCATCACATTGTCTGCAGGGGCATGTTGTGATCGTGAATTTGTCCACGCCCATTGTTCTGTGCTAGTGCCGTTTCCTGCAGCGCTTTCATCATCTAGTATTCAGGGCCGATGCAAGGTCTAGTGGGGTCCCCCCGAATGCAATAATTGGTACCCCCTAAATATATATAACACCATTATAATAGAGGTCAGACTTGAGGAAAATGCAGTTAGGAGCGGCCACTCAGTCTCCTAGGGACTTACGCTACTTTTATGCGCTGCTCTATGATAAATTTCCATATCATGCTTGAGGCAACGGGGCCCATCAATACTCGGGCCCCCCGTGACCGGTAGGTTCGGGAGGGGGCGATTGCTACTGATCTGCTAGTAACGACCGGTCAATATTCTGTTCTCCACATTCTGTTGTGCTGACGATGATCGCTGACTCCACCGACTTGTGTCCATACAGGAACAATTACGCGACGAACAGAGCGATGTGGCCCAGCAGCGTGAGATGCTGTATCGTCAGCTGGACGTTCTGCGGTCGCAGGGAATTCTGCTGTCGCCGACACTGCAGCTTGTGTCCACTGTGCCTCCTCTGTCACCACCGGCCGACACAGGTGGCAGGAAGCCGACGGCGGCATCATCCGGCGGCAGTGGTCAGGAAGGTAGTGATGTGAAGACAGTAGCTCGCGCTGCCAGCTCCGCTGGATCGCTGGCGTCTTCTTCAGTTTCATCGTCGACTAATGCGGTGGGATCGGGCGGCAGCGGCACCAAACTGCGTGCGTCCAACTCAATGGTACGCCGCGGTGTTGGTGGTGGTGGTGGTGTTGGTGTTGTAGGAGACTCGCAGCTGCCGGCGCATCTTCTCAGCTCGCTCAACCAGCGCAAGGTATCAAGTGGCTCGTCGCAGCCGCCTGCCGTCCGTCAGGAGCTGCCTATGAAGCTAGCCAAGCTGTCATCCTCAAGTACAGCGTCCGTCGCATCTTGCAGCGGCTCTGCGGCTCAGTCTCCTCAATCCCCTTGTACCTCTTCTTCGTCGTCAACAGCAGCAGCGACGACCTCAGCGGCTTCTGCGACGGCGGCAGGACTGACCAGCTCGCCTTCGGTGCAGCAGTTGTTGCCAATGAAGTTGAGTCAGCAACATAGCACATCGTCGGCGTCCAAACCGGCTCGCGGACCAATTGCGTCCGCTGTGTCCGGTAGCGGCTACCAACGTCTAACTGGTAGCGGAGCAGGAGGAACTAGTGGTGGAGGTGATCAGGTGAAACATCCGGCACAGCGCACCAACACTCTACCTCGCACTCCTCAGCGTCCAACACCTGCCCGTCGTCCAGCCACTATCACTGTCTCCACTCCTCTTCCTCCAACGTCACCACCGCCACCGCCACCGCCTCCCAGGACCAGTCACTTGAAGAACATCACGACGACCGCATCATCTTCTCCAGCCTCCACAACAACAACAACATCAACAACTCCACCAGCGACGTCCACCACGGCAGATCTGACGTCCGAAGAAATCATGTTCTTCTGAGATCGGTGATCGGTGATTTATTGTACGTTTGCGCAGTTTATTGCGGCCCATACATCATCGTGTATGTGTATGGATGTATGTAGGTGTGTGTATGAGTGCATTATATGCAGGCGAATTTTTATTCCCGGTGTATTCCGTGTCATTTTTTCCCAATGTGCTGTTTTATTATTTATTTGGTGGGTGTTTTTGTTAGTCTGCTATGTTTCATGTGTCGAAAGTGTGACTTCACCACTGATGTGGTGCGAGATTGCTTATCGAAAATGCTATGCTCATTTGTGTGTCATATTTTAGGTGTCTGCGTGTGTGTGTGTGTGTTTTTTTTGGGGGGGCAGTGCGTTAGTGTGGCCATGCGTTGAAGGCACTTGTGTAAGGCGTTTGAGCAAACACTTATCGACTTGATTAGTGTTGTTTTGTATTGTCATTACCAGCGCGTCTATTGCGTGCGCAAACATTCATTATTGCACGCGCCTACTCTGTCTCAGCTGCTCTCTTGCTCTTTCCTCGTTGCATCTCAATTGGGTATAGAGCAGCACACGCGTGTGGCAAAGCTATTTTTGTTGTGCTAAGGTTGTATACGGTGCGTGTGTGTGTGTGTGTGTGTGCATATATTCCCATTAGTGCATAGTACACGCACTCTCACTCACACACACACACACACACACACACACACACACACACACACACTTACACCCAGGGCTCCCCATTCCTTTAATTTCCTAGACTTCTTCCTATAATCGCAAAATGGCGTAAAAGTCTTGCATTGGAAAATTATGAATATGCATTAATATTTTTTATAATCGTTAACATTGGCAATTGTCATTTGGGACATTTATTGATGCCGTTTTATGTTCAGTGAAAAATAATAAGCTTGTGCTGAATTATTGCTGATAAATATCCTGACTGCATATATATCAAATTGTGATTGTCATTTGCTCGTGTGTGTGTTTTTATGACTTGCTCCGTGTTGTATTGGGCTTGAACCAATACTACTCTGCCTGTTTGCGGAATATTCTGTGTGTGTGTGTGTGTGTGTGTGTGTGTGTGTGTGTGTGTGTGTGTGTGTGTATGTGTGTGTGTAAATGTGCAAATTTTGTGTTGAACAAACTGACGATTGCACATGAATTGTTTTATTCTAACGGCAGTGCAACTTTTCCCAGAGGTCACACTGAAGAATGCACAGATTGCAGCCGATTACCAGAGTCCAATTTTCTTGTCAATAATGTTCCAGTAATTATTTACATGTTTCTATTTTGTATATTTGTATTTTGTACAGGCTACAAGCGTGTTAGCAGTGTACCAATTTCATTGTACCCATTCTAACTAGGTGAGCTTCTAATTTCTCTCTTAGATTTCGCCATTGTGCTAAAGCTTAAGTGTTGCTTTTTTTGTTCCGTTCCAGTTGATGCTGAGTTTCAAGACTAAAAGGTTTTATCAAAGTTGGTCTTTTTTTGTTTCAATGCTGGACCGAAAAGCTCGATGTATTTGTTGTGTTTCTTCTCTGTTTGTGTATGTTTGTATGTGCGTTTGTGTGTGCATTTTTTGAACCCGAGTAGGCCGATTATCCGTCCATTTGCTTTGCTTTTATTCTTGTTTGTTTTTGTTTCGTATTTGAATTTAAGCTGGCATGATTTCGCTAGTTTTCTTTTCGCTGCTTTGCGCTGTTTTGCAAAGCAGATATGTGTGTGTGTGTATATATACAATATGTGTATATATTGTAGGTTTGTCGCGGTTTTTATTTTTATTTTTTTGCATAATGTTGTCTTTTTTTACAGTGTTTATTTAATGAAGCAACCAGGATTTTGTGCTGCTTTAGAAAACGCTTTTGTGTGTGTTTCCGGCCAGGTTTCGACTGTTGAACCCAAATATATGCGCGTTACTGTATCGGTTGTGTGTGTGTGTGTGTGTGTGTGTGTGTGTGTGTGTGTGTGTGTGTGTCGGTGTGTGTGTGTGTGTGTGTCGGTGTAAATGGTGTGTTGATGTCAATGTTATTGTCTGTCGGGCCAGCGGTCACAATTTCAACGCGAGAAATGAATATTTATGTGCGTTTTTTGGGACAGTTTTATTGCGATTATTTATAATATTGCCTAGCACACAGGCGGTGGGGGTGTCTTTGAGGAAATGTGCATGCTCTTTCTCCTGTGGATGGCAACCTCATTTGAATATTATGAACTTCAAACAACAGGCAAATGCAAATTCACAGGCGTGAAAATAGCATTTCTGTGATACGGGCATACCTCGTTATAGGTCCTATCAATACGTACGACCAGTACTTGCGTACAATGAAAAGTCAGTAATTGAGCTGATATACGTTAAACTGCACCCCGCTCTTACGTAGTACATACGTATATTTCAAGCTCCATTACACCCGTGGGACACTGCTGGAGCTGAGAGAGCTCATGGATGCTAGAGGCGACTCGGTGTGAGACCACTGGAAGATGTTCAACATGCGCCAGGTATTGCGGAAGAATCATGCTGCGTTTGGTCCCGCTTCTGTCCCTCCCTACGTTCTTTCTCTGTCCATTTTACATTAGATATTACTGGATTAGGTTATTCAGACTAGGTTGGCTAGCTAGGCTAGGTACCAACTGGGAGGCAATGTTCTTAGCTGCGCATTGGAGTACATCATCGAGGTCTGGGACGCAATGAAGTCAGTCACCACCAGTACTATACTGTGCTGTACTGTCTGGCGAAAGATGAAGTGTTTGAAGTGGTCCACAGCATCAGGAGCTTCTCTGCCGACGAGACCGACGCATCCGTCTTCCGCTAGCACGTGCGTCTGTGAGAACCAGAAGGGCCTGATCACCGCGGCAGCAGGATGAGGACAAACTGTTGCGACGCCACACACAGAACCATCCCATTCAACCATCCAGACCCAACTGACAAGGATCTGTCTCGTACTTATCACGTTGAATTCAAAGAGAACTGCCACCCCATCAGTCTTTATCGCCCCATGTATAGCAAAGCTTGAGATAGAAGACTTGAGATAGAAGACCTGAGACTTGAGATAGAAGACTTGAGACTTGAGATAGAAGACTTGAGACTTGAGATAGAAGATTTGAGATAGAAGACTTGAGACTTGAGATAGAAGACTTGAGACTTGAGATAGAAGACTTGAGACTTGAGATAGAAGACTTGAGACTTGAGATAGAAGATTTGAGACTTGAGATAGAAGACTTGAGACTTGAGATAGAAGACTTGAGACTTGAGATAGAAGATTTGAGACTTGAGATAGAAGACTTGAGACTTGAGATAGAAGACTTGAGAGTTGAGATAGAAGACTTGAGACTTGAGATAGAAGACTTGAGAGTTGAGACTTGAGATAGAAGACTTGAGACTTGAGATAGAGCAGACAATTTTGTCGAGTATGTTGTGGCAGAACATTGTATATTATCTTCGAAAAATATTGATCTTCACCAAATAATTCTTGAGTTGCACGCATGATCCCATATGGAACATTGGGTTTTGAATTGACAAAAAAAGTTACAAATTTGGCTCAACACTTCTTGGTTTGCATTTACTGTCGCTTCGGTGCGTAATCGGTGTCTCAAATGAAACAGCAGCTAACTAGACCCCAAATATCGGTAACAATGCATTTCAGATTGTCTGTTTTGTTTCAATTATCAATGTGGTCCTCTATTGGTGCGGAACACACGGGCATGTTGAGCGTGTGAATGTTAACAAGGCGAACAAAACTAATATGAGATTCACTTTGACCGCGACAATGTCAGAAACCAAATTAATGCCACAGAGTTTACATGTATATGCCTGATTTGACAACAACAACAACATGTATTTAATATAGCGCACTTTCGAGGGCAAAGGCGCGACCAGGAGCAGAGTAATAAAAGTGTAGACACAGAGCGTTATGGGGACAAAAATATGGAGCACAAATCGACAGAAAGTACATGGGTGCTTGCAAATTTGAATACATGCATACATATGCATACACATGCATACACATATACATATAACAATAATGTAATGTAATAGGAATATAATGGAAAGAGAGAAAATATATAATGGGAATAGAGAAAATAAAACAAAGTGAAAATTAAAATGAGAATAAAAAAGCATAGGATATAAAAGAATAAAAATAAATGATAGATGGCCGTTGGCTAGCGAGTAGCTCTTCCGCCCTTGGACAGGTTTTATTTTTAGTCTTGCTGGGTGTCTAGCCACCCTCCTCACTGGTGGGAACCAGTGGGGTAGCCGGTTTAGTCGCCGACCACTCGACTATGTGACTGGTTGTACTGGGCTACACAGTACCAGTAGCAGGAATTCGGTAATTGACGGTAATTGTATTCACGACTCCTCTTAATTCCGGCATCTACATGCGTGTTTGGCGTCTGAACTCAAAAAGTTCGCACGCTTGACAATGTGGCGTGTTTGAAAGCGATTTGATTAGACGCAGATTACCACTAAAAAGCCAATTTGCAGTCAAAAGACACCACAATAAGTCTTGTTTCCGTTTGTCGTGTTTTTGCCTAGCGTTGTATCGTTCAATAGTTGTGCATTCAGTTCGCGTTCTTATCGCCGAGAACTTTGGCCAATATCGGTCGTAAAAGCTTTTTTTAAGATGACCTTATTGGCGCTTGATACTAAATTCAGCCGTGCTGAAAGTGACGAATATTTCACGTCACGTCTGTGTCTGACTGAAGCACTTGAGCAAATGACTTGTTGGAATGACGTACAGGACTGGGTCTATCGGCTCTGCATGTCCTTGATTTAGTGTAAAACAATGTGGTGTCTGTCGTGCTCTTGCAAGCGCTGTCAGTCTGGGCTGGGAAAATGTGTCCAATTTGAAAAGTTCGATTTTTCCACTTTCCACAAATGCAAAACATCCAATTTGGTAATTCACAAACATCCTCACTTTTTTCTTCTGTGCGTTTCAAAATGTTTTTGATTTGTTGTTTTTGTGGTCGTTTTCTGGATCACTTCTAGAAACGGTTGTTCAGTGGCGACGCCAAAGGGGGTGGGCTTGGATGCCCCAAAAATATGTCAAGCCCCCCCCTAAGCCTCCAAAAAATCATAATTATGGACATTAAAATTTCTTACGACTGTAAATGAAGTCCTGTAATTTTGGTTCACGTTCGAGGACTCAATCAGTGTGGCCTAGTCCCTTAATATGATAGAATACTGTCAGCGTTCGAGTGTAGCTCTTCATGCTTCGCCAAGCCACCTCAACTTTTTCCTTAGCCCCCCTCTTCAGCACCACATCGGAAGAATCCTTGCGCCGCCACTGCGGTTGTATATCTGTATATTAAATAGAAAAAGAAAGAAAGAAGATATTTGATGTGTGGGGAAAACGAAGATCAACTCACTGTTATCCTTGATGAATAAAATAACTACGGAAAAAGTCCAACAAAGCCAGCGTTTTTAAGATTTTTCCTATGTATGAAGTTGTTAGATTGTGCACATTCAGTGTATATCACCAGTAAGGCGCCGTGTTCGGCGATGAACGAGCGAGCGCGAACAAAGAAAACCGCTTGTTAATCGGGCTTACGGTTCCAGAGATATAAGATTCTCAAAAAGCATGGACAAAGTTTTCTGCTAAATTATAAGAGGGCATATGGCACGTGCCACATGCCACACTGGGCACTGACATGATTCTACATGGTTTTATTCGCGGCAGGAAGGATTGGGCCACCCAACAAAAAACGCATGTTAATCTGACTCATGGTTCCAGAGATCTCTGATAAGCCAGATAAGCCTCTGAAAAACGGGTAAAAAGTTTTTTTCGAAAAAGTAGGAGGGCATTTGGGACGTGCCACGTGCCACAGTGGGCACTGACATGATTCGGCTTGGTCTCATCCGCGGCAGGAAGGATGAGGCTACCCAACAAAAAATAATGCATGTTAATCGGATTTATGGTTCCAGAGATATAAGCCTCTGAAAAGCGTCACCACGGCCGGCCGGCGGGCCGGCCGCTCATACTCATTTTTCTAGTAACACCAAGTATGAACTTGCTCGCTTCGCTCGCTCGTAATTAGTATACATTATTGCCTATGCACTCTGTCTAATGCGTGTGATTGTGCTGAATATATTTGACAAATCGCTCAAATGGTTCTGAGGCTGCAAGATGAGTATAACAGACGTATTCCTAGAACGCCGTTGACTGGCAGGTTTTGAAGCAGGTTTTGTCCTGCGGTTGTAATGGAGTTACATGGTAATTACCAGAGGTAAGTTCAGGTAAGGCCAACAATGTGGAACGTAACGTTTTTTCAGCACAAAAACGATCTTCTCGAAAAATATGACGTTGAAAATTTTTTCCTGCATGTTGCGTAATATTTTAACACAATAAAGAACTAATTCTTGAATAAATCACTGTTTTTAGCGCTTATGCCCATTGGCGAATCCAGAGTGTCATTTTGGGTGGGCTATCTGTCATGTACATGCATCATTATACAACGTCCGTACAATGATGCTTATATCAACCATTTTCACAGCCAGATGTTGTTTCTTGGCCTTTTTAGTGAATCTCTTGATTATGAGGAGTTGATAGAAACATTTGTGGGGTTCAGCTCCCCCCCCCCGAACCCCCTCTCTGAATCCGCCATTGTGCTTGCATGTTCTTGTCCGTTCACAGTTTGTCTATCTTTCTATTTTGCTTCTTCTATATTCTCTGCTCAGCAACTTGAAACCAATCAATCATTTATTGAGTGTTTTAATAGTAGTTCTTATTTGTCGCTCGTCCAATATATATTTTCACCGTTCTGACTATGCATTACGCTCAATCATTGGTGTCTGTCCAAGCAGCATAGCTTTTTGTAAACAAGTTCGGCCGCATCATTGCCAATGAGCCGTGGTGGTAGTGTGTGTGTGTGTGTGTGTGTGTGTGTGTGTGTATGTGTGTGTGTGTCGTTGGTTGCACGCCCAGTACACTCACGAGCACGGGACAAACACACGTCATTTCATACCAGTCGCAGTTAACAAACACACACGCAAACGAGCACACACATGTCTGATGGCGGGACATACAGCCGTCTAAAGTCACAGCCAAATATTTTCGCATCTCAGATCTCGATATAGCTGACGATACAATATCAAACAATCCATCTCTACCAGCAGCTAGCTACCAATGAAGCATTCGCCTCGTGAAATTTGTGCATTCTGCTCAGAAATATGAGAATTGTGAGCACAGCTGAGCCTGTTTGAGCACAACTGAGCTTGTGTGAGCACATGCGAGCCTCTTCACACATATATGTTTGTGTATGTGTGCGTGTGCTTGTGCGTGTGTGTGTGAGAGGGTTTGAGTGAAAGATATAAGAAGCCGAAATGATGTTGTCTTCCAGAGCAAGATCAAATCTGGTCGTCCTTCTGATGACATCACTGATGACTTCACCAGGTGGGAACCAACTACTCTCTCACTCTCTCTTTCTCTCTCACTCTCTCTTTCTCTCTCGCTCTCTCTCTAGATTACGTACTTGCTAAATACAATCCTTCTGTTACACGGAATCTCCACAAATAATGTCACACATTTTTGACGGAAATTTGTGTGATCAAACATTAATTAATTTATCAAACATTTGATATTACATTGTGTTTTTGTGTCAATTTTCAGTGCAGGCTGCTTGTCACGTTCTATCTGGCTTACACAAACTAAATTAATATATAGCTAAAACAAATTATACGTACTGATTACAAACCAAATTGATATAAATTAAAAACAGAATACACAAACTATTATATTAATTTGCATAACTGCCAAATAATGCACTTTGATCATAAACAAACATCAAATATAGATCTAGCTGAAATCATCCATCAAAATTATTGATACAATATAGACACGACCGTTGTGCTTGAATATATTCAGATTTCCATAGCGTCCAGTTTCGATGCTGTTCTTTATAGAGACAAATTGTCAGCGAAGACGGGACACAAAATGACGACTAGGCATAATCCTAATGCGACGTGTATAATATTGCCGAAAGATTTGTGTCATATATATGGGTGTAGATTTGTGTCGAGGCTCGGGGGGAGGACAGTCATCATGCATTAGTGTTGAAAATGGACTCTGTTGGTGAATTACATGGGACCCTCAACTATTTTCGGCCTATTCAATTACAATACATATACTTCGATGAAAAGTATATCGCATATATTTGCATACACACAAACATTTGTCGTGTATTTTTACTTTTTTGCTATGATGATTCTGATGATAATATATCCAATGATATTAACTTGGCAGAATTTTCGGGGGGTATAATTGCATATTCATACCCCCAGTCAATTTGTCGGGGATATATATACCCCCACATACCCCCAGGATTTACCCCCAAGGCTACTGAGGTATCCATCTGTCTGCCCAAACAAGACAATAATGCATCTGATTTGATGACAAAAATACACTGTTATCAGATATGCCAAATGAATAATTCAACATGGGCGGCTATGATTTTTTTTATTTATGCGAGGAATATATTGTGATGTATGCCATACACACACACGCGCACACGCACGCACACACACGCTAATGGAACATTGATATCGCTAATACACAAACATTGATGGATTCAAATACAAATTGATACAATATATGCGTGTGCATGTGTGTGTGTGTGTGTGTGTGCTTGTGTATGCGTATGTGAGTTTGTTAGTGTACAATGATTGGTGATTATTCGCAATTGCGCAATAAATCTGAATATATACATGTCATTATTTGCGGTGTAATTACGCTCGTTCACACCTAAATGTAATCTCCTGAGCGAATTTGCTCTCTCTCTCTCTCTCTCTCTCGCTTAACTCCTCACTTCCTCTGCTATCTCTCGCTTGACCACACAAGTTGATCAAAATACAGACACAGACACAGACACACAAACATACACAAATACAGCTTATGTTATTAAACGTGCATTGTAGTCATGTGCTACGCAATTGTTACTTGAATAATACGACAGCGACAGTTTTTTGTAAGAATTGTGTCACTTCAACAATTTTAAACAACAATATATTTCCAAGGGAGGCACAAACAGAATCCAAACAGCATATGCTTGCTTGCAATAAAAATATTCACTCATTAAGCACGTCATTTTTGAAGTTTTTGTGTGAATATTTTTGGAAGAAAAAATCGCGAACATTTTGCGATAGTGTTCACTTGCGTTTTTTTGCTTTGTTGTCTATTCAAATAAGTTGATGTTCTATCAACGTAAGAAAATATTTGGAAAAAGGAGAAAAAAGCAAACTACATAAAATAAAATAAAAACAGTCTCAAATGCCAAAAAATAAAAGGCCAACGTTTAACGCAAATTCTCAATATTTCTTACTTTTTGCAATCAAACTCCTTCAGAGTACCATCTCAAATCTAACAAGCACTACGCAAACATACAACGGCACACAAAATCACAAATGCAATTCAAACCCAAGCATACAAACATGAACAAGCATACAAGCATACAAACTAGTTCTTCCATGCACACATTTTCTCAAATATTCTCCAAGCAAAATAGAAGCGTTGAGGCAAACATTTGTAAATTTATTTATATCGTGGTTGCCGATTTGCACACAACATTCGCGCAGCCAAATGTATTTTGCTAAATCGCACACACACACACACACACACACACACATGCGCCCGCGAGCGCGTCTTACTTCGAAATGTCTCATAACATGCATAATGAAGTCAAACGTGCTACAAACACAGTGATTTCTCGCCGTGGGTCGTGTATGGTGTTGTTGTGTCCGCTCTGGCTGCCAGAATCTGTGCCCACATACAAATTCAACGGGCTTTGCAACGGGCAGTGCACTGTCAGTATATTGCGCTATATTGAGCAATAAAAAAGTTCACACTCAGAGGCAGATCTAGAGATTTCCAGTGGGGGGGGGGCAAATATATGCTTATAAATGCGATTATGTAGATGTTGTATATATATATATATATATATATATATATATATATATATATATCTTTCATCAAAGGGGGATTAGGCCTCCCCTGACATCGCTTCTGTGTCTGAGATTATTGGTTGACAAATCTACATGTCTATAGAGACCTGCAAGATTAAGCTTGATAGTTGTTATAGAGCAATACTTTTAGATATTTGTCTAGATGATGTATGTTGGGTGTCAGCAAGCTTTTGTGCGAAAATATTTGCAATTATTTGCAACGATTTCTCTGCGTTGTGCATTCTATACGTGTTTGTTTGGGATATGTTGTAAATTTCAACTATTTTTCAACACTTTAAATCAATAATGTATTTGTTTTTCACCAGGACGAAATCACAGAGTGTCTAAACAAATTGATAATTGTGTCGTATTTAAGCCGTTTCTCTTATATTTTTTCCATAATCCCTTCAAGTGATTTCTTTTATTTCAAATTACAATTACAAATTACAATTATTAATGACACAAAACAAACAATCTTCGGAAAATTTAAGCATGTATATTTCTTACAGAAAAGTGTATAAGTTGTACTATCATTTGATAATATTAAATACAAGTTTGAATTAACTTGAAAATCAATACAAACGTATTTATTTTCTAAATATATTTCTTGTTTCCCAAAATTGTTTCTATAATTTAAGACCAAACACTGTTGAAAAACCACTAAAGACAGAAATTGATAAGTAGTTAATAATTTGTTAAACAATTTATAAGTATTTTATTGTTTTGAAATTTATAAGTATTTTATTGAAAATCAATATACAAACGTATTTATTTTCGAAAAATATTTCTTGCTTCCCAAATTGTTTCTGTAATTTATGATGATACACTTTTGAAAAACCACTAAAGATACAAAATGATTGATACATAATAATTTGTTGAACAATTTAATAGTAATTTATTGTTTTTCCGAAGAACAGAAAGGATTTTTATCAAGAGCAAATGATTCTAATGTGAGCCTCTTCGTTTGTCCCTCATAAAAACAAAAATCTACAGTTTGGCTCACACTGTACCGCAGTACACAACTGTATGGCGGCACAGTATGACTCACACGAATGCACACACTATTCTGTCATGTGACTTCCAATGCACAATCATTAATCTGCAGTAACAAAGATTGAATAAATGAAGAAACAGGAATAATTCTGATATCGATATGATATAACACTTCTATTAATTTGCTAATAAATGTATAAAAAACATATATTAATCGTTAAATTTATATCAAAGAGGACTTGGAATTCTAGCATCTTTCTCCCACTTTATGTTCAAATTCAAGTTAATTACAAACAAGAACTCATATCTAATCAGAGTGATGTTAATTAGTGTTGGCGGTTTCTTATGAAACTTCATCCTAAATTGTCTTTGCACTTCAACTGTGTTTTCATACTTCCAGTTGAATTCTAAAATAACTTTTTCTTCTTCAAAATTCAGTCTAGCTGCAATCGCTCGGTTCAATCAGTTCAGTCTGCAAAAAATAAAAAAATAATAATTGTGTTATCAGCTGATAAAAGGTGTATATATTTTTTTGAGACATCCTCTAAATATATTATATCTAGAACATCGTACATTTTCACAATTACTGAATAAATATTATACAAATTTTATGCGACACTCAATATCTTTCTCCGCTTTGCTAATATATGCCGTATCTATAGACCAACACAAAATCGCACCAGTATTTTGCCATAAGCAATCAAAGCCGAAGGCAGATAATACATTAATGAATACCTCGCCAGCTCAGCTCTCTCGATACCTACATCATCAGATCTCTATGGGATTACTTTCTTCCCACATTATATTTGTATGCGCGCGTGTGAGTGTCTGTACGTATATATATATGTGTGTGTGTGTGTG
>OU696583.1:7799321-7841821 GCA_916048095.2 Sacculina carcini
TTTGCTATGCTGGTTTCGACGACACTATACCCAATGAACTGAACTTAGCAAAATTCATTCCCCCAGCCAATTTGTCGGGGGTATATATATACCCCCATACTCCCATGCCAATATGTCAGCCATGTGTCTGTGTGTTCAGGTGTCGTGGATTCGTCAGAAGGACCTGAACATTCTCACCACGGGATTGTTCACATTCACGAAGGATACGCGGTTCACAGCGAGACACACGGACAACACGTGGACGTTGAAGGTCACTGCCCCGCATGTCAATGACACGGGAACCTACCTGTGTCAGGTCAACACCGAGCCAAGAATCAGCCAGACTTTCAACTTAACTGTGGTTGGTGAGTTGTTGCAATGTGTCAACACATCATCTGAACAGATTTCTCTTTGACAGATTAATCTCGAGATATTCGTAATCAAGAGATTCATAATCAAGAGATTCATAATCAAGAGATTCATAATCAAGAGATTCATAATCAAGAGATACATAATCAAGATTTTCATAATCAATATTTTCATAATCAAGATATTCATAATCAAGAGATTCATAATCAAGAGATTCATAATCAAGAGATTCATAATCAAGAGATTCATAATCAAGAGATTCATAATCAAGAGATTCATAATCAAGAGATTAATAATGAAGAGATTCATAATCAAGAGATTCATAATCAAGAGATTCATAATCAAGATTTTCATAATCAAGATTTTCATAATCAATATTTTCATAATCAAGAGATTCATAATCAAGAGATTCATAATCAAGAGATTCATAATCAAGAGATTCATAATCAAGAGATACATAATCAAGATTTTCATAATCACAATATTCATAATCACAATATTCATAATCAAAAGATTCATAATCAAGAGATTCATAATCAAGAGATTCATAATCAAGAGATTCATAATCAAGAGATACATAATCCAGAGATTCATAATCAAGAGATACATAATCAAGAGATTCATAATCAAGAGATTCATAATCAAAAGATTCATAATCAAGAGATTCATAATCAAGATATGCATAATCAAGAGATTCATAATCAAGATATGCATAATCAAGATATTAATAATTAAGAGCTTAATGCCAAGACATTAATAATCAAGAGATTCGTAATTAAGATATGTATCTGAAATGATTCATCTCAGGATATTTATATCAAGAGATTCATAGTCCAGAGATTCATCTCAAGATATTCTCAACATGACCCAGCCAAATGTTCTTCTCATTCACTCGCGATAAATGCGATAAAAAATCACAACAGCGTGTTCAATGCACAGTGTTGATGTATTATGTTTTTGTTGTGATTTGAAGAGTCGAGAGCATTCATTGGAGGAGCTCAAGAGTTATTTGTGAAAACTGACAGCCTGATTCGACTGTCCTGCACACTGACTCACGACATTGAACAAATCTACTGGCTACACAATGACAGTGTCATTCATTACTCAGGTGACATCACAATCACACATACACACACACACACACACACAATCACACACACACAGATACACTCTCTCACTCTCTTTCACACACAGACATACATACTCTCCATGAATAACATGAGTTAGGCGTTGACTACCAACCAATTAGTGGTTGTTTTTATTATTTAAACATATTTCTAGCTCCACTCCTAACAAAGGAGCTCGCAAAGCGATTAATAAATTAATCAATCAATTCAATTCAAATCATGTATTCAAAACAATTTCTCAACCAATTAATGGTACTGCTTTCACAAAATGTTATCAACATTGATATATACGGCTAAACTAAAACACTAGAGATAATAACCCAGGGGTTAATTTACCCCAATGCTGGTTGGGAGCCAATGCAATAAACACAATGCACATTTGCAGGATTACAAATTGCATCGATACTTGATTGGTTGATTAGATTCTGCAAGAATCAATAATGCGTTCTGCCGGGCCATAGTTCAGCGAGAATTGAGCTTATTTTATTAGTTCTCACGTTCAGATTCAATTTGACACTCTGTGTGGATAATTCTCTAAATAAATAATGAAAAACAAACTTTCCAACTAACGGTTCTGGCGCTGCCTAGCCAAATTTATCAACAAATTTCTGCTTCCATTGGGAAAAATTGTTCAAGTTGTAATGTAATTTTGGTATATGTAAAGACTGGTTACTCTTCTCAAGTTATTTATTTATATTAACATATTAATATATTAATATTAGTACCTATTTATAGTGTATTTTCAATTTTGTTTCAATATTTCGATGTTTTAAATATATCCTATTTAAAATATTTTTATTCTTGAACATTTATAAACCAAATACAAATTGTGAAATATAATATTTTAAAATAGTATGCAATTAATCGTTGTTATAGAAATATTATTTTAAATTTATAAAATTTACTTAGCGCTGCATGAACGTTTCGAAATCGACATTAACGAGTACAAGAATTCAAATTCGACGCCGGCGTCGTTCGATCGCTCAGGTTCGCTTATTTTGAGATTTCTGGTGTATTTTCTTATATTTTGCTGTATTTGATTTTATTTAACAATTTTATGAATTCAGGCTTGAGTTTTGAATCATCATGGCCATGTTTCCATAGTTTTTATTTAGCTTTTCGACCGCTGAACGGCCGTAGTTAAACTTGATTCTGCAGTTTTCGAATCGCTTAGTGGTTTTGGTGCTGATCGGGGCTCGAATCCTGGCCCAGGCTGGCTCATCAACACCTCTGCTTCTGGGAGTCAAGTCAAGTCAAGCGTATTTAACATTAATCCGATGAAACATGACTTTTATGAATGTCGTCACTAAAATGTTTATAAGGCATACTGGTTTTCTATAATTATGAAACATACATTAGACACACACACACACAAGACACAAACACGACAGAAGACACACTCGATCATATCTTGACCCGGCTGTTGTTGGGATCACAGTGGGGTGTGACCTACAGTGCCAACATACTGCCATGCACGATTAGTACGTCAACCTGTTTTTGCTGGATATCTGCTCCTTCAAGTGCGCACTTCTTACTCGATGTTTTCATAGTACGTCTTCGTGAAGCTAGTGTTGGGTTCGATTATTTACTTGCTTGCGCAGGTCTTTGCTTACTCTTGCAATTAGTGCTAACTTAGTGAATTGCGGATCTCAGACCCCATGTTATCCGCTGTGTCGTTGTTTTATCTTTGCTTTTGTCTGCTTTTGACGACGAGGCCGACTTGATATTCATTTGCTTGCTATTTGTCGTATCTGGTAAATGCTAAATTCACAGCGTATCTGTGTTATGTGATCTGTTTTGGAATTGATTTTCTCAACAGCAATCATTTGAACATTTAATCATACTGACAACAATCCTCCGTGTTATCAGCCAGTCTTGTTTCAAGTTCGTCCGTCACTAAGTTTATCACCCGTCCGTCCGTCAGTCTGCCGTTCCGTCAACATGACGGACGGAGATCAGTTGAGCGACGGCGAGATGATGCGCTGCGACCTCTACCAGCTGCTGGGCGTCGAATGCGGCGCCGATCTCAAGACCATCAAGCGCGCCTATCGCAAGCGCGCGCTCCAATGTCACCCGGACAAGAACCGCGACAATCCACAGGCGGCCGATTTGTTTCACAAGCTTTCGCGCGTGCTGGAAATTCTCGCCGACACCGAGGCTCGCTCCGCCTACGACAAGCTGTGGCGCGCACGTCGAGCGGCAGAACAGCGCACGAGAACCTATGACAGCCAGCGCAAGCGGCTGAAATGCGAGCTGGAAGAGCGCGAACGCGCCGCCGCCGCCGCCGCATCGTCAAGTTCCACGCCGGACGCTGCCGTCTCCGCTGTGGACGAGGCGCAGCTGCAGCGCACCATTGAACGGCTGCGTCGCGAGGGATCGCAGCAGCTGCGCGCTGAACAGCAGCTGTTGCGACAACAGCTGCAAGAGGAGAGAGCGGCGGCTGGCGTGGACAGAGTCGGGGAGGAGGATAGTAGAGGTAAGTGTCGGGTTAAAGTGCGCTGGAACCTATCGCTCGCGCACTACGACTCTGCCAGTCTTACTGCGTTGATGTCCAAGTACGGTCGGGTTGTATGCGTGGCTGTGTCGTCGCGACAGTCTGCGGGCTCTGCTCTGGTTGAGTTCGCCGAGGCCAGTGCGGCCGCCAACGCCGTCCTCTTCGAGCGAGGTCGTCCGGCAGCGCCTCTCAAGGTCCGGCCATTGATTGCTGCGACAAACACGACGACCACGCAAACTTTAGATGATCAAACGGCAGTCGAGAAGGAACAAGCGGCATGCTTGTCTAGAAGAACAACGTTGCAGAACCGTAGCGACGGCGTGGCAGCAACATCCACCTCCAACTCGTCCAGGGCGGCCTTCGACACCTTTGAGAGCATGGTTCTGCGCAACTTGAGACAGGCCACCGAGCAGCAGCAACATCAGACCAGCGAGGCTGGCGGTCTGCCAGATTCCGGACAGCAAGATCAGCCACCTCCCAGCGACGCTCATAACTTTCCCGACAGCTGATGTCCAATTGATTGTTCTAGTTCAGTGGTTCTCAACCTGTTTTCTCACTGATTCCCCCCACTTCTTAATACGAGCCATCTCATCTTCATTTTCCACACAACACAGCGCTGATAAATTCATTAAATTCAGTTTTTCATCAAATTAAATGTCATTAGAGGTCATTAGAAACAGAAATAAACTAATTTAAATCGATAAAAACACACACATAGTTGTCCTGTTCTGTCCGACCTTTAGCTTCCCACTTGACAACTCTTCCATTCCTTACCAGACAGGGGAATTCCTCACAGGTTAAGAACCACTGATCTATAATATCTTCTCTGATACACACCCTATCTTTTCCCAGAATGCGCGCAAGAAAATTCTGAGCTGCGAATTGTGTGTGTGTGTGTGTTATGCTGTTGTGTTGTGGTCTTTGTGGTGCCACTTTCTAGATTGCCCTATTTTTGTTGCATACGTTCACTGTTCTTGTGTGCCGCTTATAAATGATCACTTCGCTTTGAACTTGTCGTTGTAATGTCGTCACACGAAGTCATCTCTTAAATACATCCATGCCAACGTGTTTCATTTGATAAAGTATTTTTTAATGTTGAGTTTAACAGGCTGTTGTTTCAAGTTTCTATACACAATCCCGTCAGTGATGTTGTTACGCGTGTATGCGGGTCTGTTAGTAATCTTTCTAATTGGAGGTGTTTGTGTTCTTCACCTGAGTTTGTGTGTGTGTGTGTGTGGGTGTGTGTTGCGACCCTGTGGCCAACTTTTGCGCTATCACACCCAACTTTGATGTGGGGCGGCGAAATCAAGGAGGCCCAAGGCGGTTTTTGGTTACCGGCCCAAGTTTGCCGTAGCGACCGCGTTTTCACACTCGTTGCGTTCGATGCGTGTCAGGGGCTCGCTCCTCGGTTTTGTTAGGATATGCTAGTGACAGTGGCGGAGTCAGGATTTCTCCGTTGGGGGAGGATAAGGGAAAGTACGGGGCTTGGCGAAACATGCGGAACCACTCTCGAAATGTCCACGGTCAGGATTTTTCAGGGAAGCTTGCTACATTTTTGCCACATTTCACATGTGAATTTATCTATGCCTTATTTTTGTTGGGCTTTGTAATTATATTGGCCGGGTCGTAGGAAAATGCTGGACAGATCTCATGTTGGAGACTCCTACAGTTGGTGTAGGAAATGCCTCTGTGGGGATGAATCGAGGATCAATTTGTAATCGTTCAGATGCGCATGCCAATTAACGGGAAAATTGATCTTCGAGACTTCTCATCTTTGTTGGTTAGGTGGTAGCTTGTAAGTCAGTGGTTCCCAACCGTTTTCTGATCGAGTACCACCAGTGGTTCCCGAGAAACTCAGTTCGATCTGATATCACTTCGTTTACGTAATAATTATTCAAATATAACACAAATCAACTGAAAAACAACTCAACGAGAGGACTGTATCTGCTTCTTCTCTACCAGCTGGTCAATGAGGGACATTACTTTGCTCACAACACATCGGAAATCATGCCCTGATATCATTGTTCATGACCCCCGAAAGTGTTTGCGTGCCATCTGGAAGATCTTCGCATATACCGTCGAATTTGTTCGGCATCTCAGTCCTTCCTACATGACCACCTTTTGTTTTGGTTCATCATTATGCGAGATTGAGTCGATTGCGATTGTTGTGATAACTGAATGTATATAAATGACGTTGGCTTTTTGACGAAGGTTTTCGCGTACATTGTGTTCTGGTTTATTTGGCGTTTTTCTCTTTGCTTATATTTTTACCTCATCACTATCGGTGGCGGCGCCAGGATTATTTCTATGGGGGGCTAAGGAAAACGTTGAGGGGGCTTGGCGAAGCATGAAGAGCTACACTCGAACGCTGACTACATAATATTATAATAAGGGACTAGGGCACACTGATTCAGTCCTCGAACATGAACCATAATTACAGGACTTCATTTACTGTGGTAAGAAATTGTATTGTCCATGATTATGATTTGGGGGGGGGGGGGCTTGGCATATTTTTGGGGGGCTCCAGGAGGATCGGTCTCATGGAGGGTCGTGCAGCAGAAGAGAAACCACAATAACATTCCAGCAACTTAATGCATTTACTGTATCAATTTGTCGCTGCTATTTTTTCGCTCAATACGGGCCAATTTCTTGCCGGCAATATTTCTCACGATGGCTGTTTTAATGCGTGTGCTTCTTGCTGCAACTGGCTGGATTTATCGCAGACTCAAGAGACATCAGCTACGTTGCATCTGTGAAATGCACAACTGCTTTTAGCGGCATTGCTAGGCGCGTATGGAAATGCACTTTTTGTGTGAACGTAATTTCAACACACACACACACACACACACACACACACACACACACACACACACACACACACACACACACACACACACATACATACACGCATGCTGTGCGTTTGCATATTGCATTCGTTTAAACAAATCCACATGAGTTGGGCATTGGAAACTTTGCACCGGGAAACTTTAACGTCGCTTTGTGTTTTTTCGCTTATAATCAACAGTGTGCGCTACTAGAGTATGTGTATGTATGTGTGTGTGTGTGTGTATGTATGTGTGTGTGTGTGTGTGTGAGTGCAGTTTTATATGGCGCGCCAAAGTTTTCCGTTGTTTTGCTGTTTGTGTTGCAATCAAAACGACTGCTTTTGTTTTGCGTTGCGTTACAGCTTGACGTGGGCTTTTGTTGCACGCTTAATTGCACACATTATCATTCATTCAGCACTGCGTGTTGCTATCGAGAAGCTAGCACCATTGAAATGCGAATTGTGCGCGCGTTTTAATTTAAATGCGAATTGGCATCACCCAATACAAGGAATGTGGTCTTTTTTTATTTTTTCATTTTCTATGTTGATATTAGTAAATGAGTTTCATTGCTCTTTTTTCATGTGTGAAATATCATATCATATTCTCATCATAAGATGTTTTGCGCATGGTGTGAACTTTTAATCTTCTGACTTTCGAAATGATGGTACAATGACTTTTCATATTTTGCGCTGGCCAGACTCTTCAACGCTCTTCTACTCACGTGTTTCACGTTTAATTTTGTCGTATTATTGCCATGTTTCCGCAGTGCTTCATTTTATTCTCGTTAATTCCCATATTGTTGACATTTCTTGTGTGTTTTTCGCTTTGTCTCATCCGAATTTCATCGCTTCATACAAGTTTGTCATCTTTCTTGCTTATATCTGGCACCACACCACACACCACACATAGGGGACAACATGTTCGTCAGTTCCTCAATCAAACAATTTCAGAACGATGGATTGGAAGGGATGGACCAATGCTATGGCCACCACGTTCGCCAGATATCACCCATTTGGACTTATTTTTATGGGGTTACGTAAAAGATACCATATGTCAAACAAAGGTACGGGATATTGCTGACTTGAAGCAAAAGATTCGTAATGCTATTGCTACCATTGACGGAGCTATGCTACAGCGAACATGACAAGAAATAGAGTACCGACTTCTAGCAACTAATAGTGCCCATAAAGAGGTCTATTAAATACAGTTAAAAAACTTCAATAGGTACTTAATAACATAAAACAAATCTGGTTAAGATATCTCATAAACTGGTTTTGTAATAAACTTTTCAAATTGTAAAGAGACTTTGTGGACACCCTGTACATAAACTAATGTGAGAAACATGCACACACACACACACACACTATTTTATTGCGGCTCCCCTACTTGTATGTACTTTTGATGGTGCTATTTCGTGCTTTTTTATTCAATGCTTTCAAATAGTTCTTCTCCGCTTTTGCCTTTTGTGGACTCGGTGATGTAGTGGTAGCACACCCGCCTCACAAGCGGGAGGACCGTGGTTTATAACCTGGCGGAGGAGAATTTCATTGAAATTTTTTATAATCCAACAGCCCCTGTGCACCCAGCAGTAAATGATGGTACCAGATATCAGTCATGTGTTGTGCCATGCATTCTGGGGAGTTGGCCCTCTCTAATACGTCTTTCGTCCTTGTGGCGTCATAGCGTGGAGAGGGTCGGTTCTGCGGTGGCAGCGAGCTGCACGGGACCTGTGTGTGTTCATAAGCTTCGGCTTCTTCCCGTGTAGCAGCTGTCACTTGAGGTATTTCACTTTTAAAATATGACTCGTTCAATATGCAAATGATTCGTTCGTTTCTGATTGCGATTTTTTCTTTGTTACCGCTGGCTCTTATCTTGGCCATTGTGTTCAGCCATTCTGCTTTGTGAGTGAGTTGATTTCAAAAGCGCACCACCACTGTGCAACATGAATTTTATTGCAGTCAAGCACACACACACACACACACACACACACACACACACACAGTGAAGTGTAAAGTTTTGCTCGTTTGGTTATCATTGGAGTGGCTTTAGGTTTGTGTGCATATGCTGTGATTCCGGTCGGAAACTTGGACCACCAGTCGATGAGGCTATTGAGAGAAATTGCACGATTCACACACACACACACACACACACATACACACACATGCATACATACAAGCAGACACAGACACACACACACATACACATACACGGAGGGAATTTGTCTAGTTTTGTGGCCTATCACAGTGGAATTGGAAGATGGGCAATTTTTCGGTCGGATGTCGTTGCTGGCTTGATTGTTGTGCTTGCGCGCAGGTTGTTTTGGTGGTGTTCTCGTATATTGTGTGTGTGTGTGTGTGTGTGTGTGTGTGTGTGTGTGTGTGTGTGTGTGTGTGTGTGTGTGTGTGTGTGTGTGTGTGTGTGTGTGTGTGTGTGTGTGTGTGTGTGTGTGTGTGTGTGTGTGTGTGTGTGTGTGTGCAGTCGGCTGTATCGTATGACGGCTGCAGCCCTCCGTGAAACTGATTTCTGCCGTTCATCACTTCACTGACCCACCCGGCCTCTCGTCCTTTTACCGAGCTTGTATATATATGTGTATATGTGTGTGTGTCCACTTCTCGTCAGATTGAGCTGATGAAATCGCCCAAGGCAATAACCCGCGAAATTGGGAGTGATTCTTGTTCCAGCAACAATGTTTACCTCATTGACCAATTACTCATTTTTTCTAGACGCCTTTTTTGCTTAGTCTACAAGTTTTGTGGGCAGAAAAATTACGCCATTCTATACCGTCGGATATTTTTGAAATAACAGCAGTAACAATTGCAATGTATATTCGATATAGCGCACATTATCTTCGCGAAAAGGTAGTTTAGTGGACAGAATTTAGTTGGCAAGTCGAGGGAAGACAATAACAGAATCATAGGCAAATACAAATACACCGTGAAAATGCCAAGACAATGTTCATGTGATTATTTCCATGTTGGTGTGGGATTGGCGCTTGAATTTCTGTCTTCACCTGTCTGCGGTATTGACAATATGCTGAACAGAAACGCACTCACAATCACACACCTTCACTCGAATATCCGTGGCTGAAATATGCTTTTGCTAGCGAAATTCCACAATAATGACACGTGTTTGACACGCAGCAAAGAGATTTCTAAACTTGTAAAATATTCAACGTTGCACACTCTCACTCATCTTTTTTGTCCATTCATCATTCGGATCCTGTGGGTCTCATTCCTTGCGGAATACTCACAATCTTTTCCGACCTTTGTCATCCATTTTCCTCTTTTTGTGTGCGAGTATCTGTATGTGTGTGTGTGTGTGTGTCAGTGTCAGTGTGTGTGTGTGTGTGTGCTTTGAGACAATTTTGTTAGCGCTTTCAACTCGGCTAGTCTTTGTGATATGCATGAGTTTGGGCGGCGTTGTTGGGCCCGTCGAATTAGCGAGCTGTCAGATTCTACGTGACACCGCGTGTGTGTGTGTGTGTGTGTGTGTGTGTGTGTGTGTGTGTGTGTGTGTGTGTGTTTTCCAGGGAAGCGTGAAGACGGTAAGATATATATGAGATATATATATAGAAGAGAAATTCGAGAGCGAGGGAGTTTTATAGGAGGCGGCTTCCGAGGCTATTTCATTCTTGGCTCAATTTGACATAACTTCATTGCCTCGTGCATGCATGCGTGAGCGCTACTGAGCGTGTGTGTGTGTGTAAGAGAGAGAGAGAGAAAGATAGAGGAGAAATGAGACAGCGCATACACAGAGCATGAGAGGGATTTCGAACAGCGTCCCGGTATTATACTTGTTTAAACGAGGTATTTTATTAGCAGCGTGCAATTGACTGCTATCAAACATCGCCAACACTGACACGACACCACTGACACTACATCACTGACACGACATCACTGACACAACATCACTGACACTACATCACTGACACGACATCACTGACACTACATCACTGACACGACATCACTGACACTACATCACTGACACGACATCACTGACACGACATCACTGACACGACATCACTGACACGACATCACTGACACGACACCACTGACACGACATCACTGACACGACATCACTGACACGACACCACTGACACGACACCACTGACACGACACCACTGACACGACATCACTGACACGACACCACTGACACGACACCACTGACACGACATCACTAACACGACATCACTGACACGACATCACTGACACGACACCACTGACACGACACCACTGACACGACATCACTGACACAACACCACTGACACGACATCACTGACACGACACCACTGACACGACATCACTGACACGACACTACCGACACTACATCACTGACACTACATCACTGACACGATATCACTGACACGACACCACTGACATCACATCACTGATACGACACCACTGACACGACATCACTAACACGACATCACTGACACGACATCACTGACACGACATCACTGACACGACACTACTGACACGACATCACTGACACTATATCACTGACACGACACCACTGACACGACACCACTGACACGACATCATTGACACGACATCATTGACACGACATCACTGACACGACATCACTGACACGACATCACTGACACGACATCACTGACACGACATCACTGACACGACACCACTGACACGACACCACTGACACGACATCACTAACACGACATCACTGACACGACATCACTGACACGACACCACTGACACGACACCACTGACACGACATCACTGACACAACACCACTGACACGACATCACTGACACGACACCACTGACACGACACCACTGACACGACACCACTGACACGACATCACTGACACGACACCACTGACACGACACCACTGACACGACATCACTAACACGACATCACTGACACGACATCACTGACACGACACCACTGACACGACACCACTGACACGACATCACTGACACAACACCACTGACACGACATCACTGACACGACACCACTGACACGACATCACTGACACGACACTACCGACACTACATCACTGACACTACATCACTGACACGATATCACTGACACGACACCACTGACATCACATCACTGATACGACACCACTGACACGACATCACTAACACGACATCACTGACACGACATCACTGACACGACATCACTGACACGACACTACTGACACGACATCACTGACACTATATCACTGACACGACACCACTGACACGACACCACTGACACGACATCATTGACACGACATCATTGACACGACATCACTGACACGACATCACTGACACGACATCACTGACACGACATCACTGACACGACACCACTGACACGACACCACTGACACGACATCACTAACACGACATCACTGACACGACATCACTGACACGACACCACTGACACGACACCACTGACACGACATCACTGACACAACACCACTGACACGACACCACTGACACGACATCACTGACACGACATCACTGACACGACACCACTGACACGACATCACTGACACAACATCACTGACACGACATCACTGACACGACACCACTGACACGACATCACTGACACGACACTACCGACACTACATCACTGACACTACATCACTGACACGATATCACTGACACGACACCACTGACATCACATCACTGATACGACACCACTGACACGACATCACTGACACGACATCACTGACACGACACCACTGACACTACACCACTGACACGACATCACTGACACGACATCACTGACACGACATCACTGACACGATACCACTGACACGACATCACTAACACGACATCACTGACACGACATCACTGACATGACATCACTGACATGACATCACTGACACGACATCACTGACACGACACCACTGACACGACATCACTGACACAACATCACTGACACGACATCACTGACACGACATCACTGACACGACATCACTGACACGACATCACTGACACTACATCACTGACACGACATCACTGACACGACACCACTGACACGACATCACTGACACGACACCACTGACACAACACTACTGACACGACACCACTGACACGACATCATTGACACGACATCACTGACACTACATCACTGACACGACATCACTGACACGACATCACTGACACGACATCACTGACACGACACCACAGACACTACACCAGACATACGCCAGTGGTTTGACACAGATATTCGTGCGCGATGGAAAATGGCTGGCCAACCTGAACCTCAGACGTGTTCTCGAGTTGTGTGGCGTTGCTTGAATAACACCCTTCTCCAGTTCTCCATCACACACACACACACACACACACACACACACACACATACACACACACACACACACACACACACACATACACACACACACACATACACACACACACACATACACACACACACGATACGCTCGACAGCCCGCCTATCTGACAGATATGTTTTTTATTCGCACGAACAGTGGAGTCGGGCTGTGTTTATGAACTCGGGCTCGAGCATAAATCTCTAGTAATCGCCTGCTTTCTTGCACACGCTGATGATTATCTAGCAACACACACGCTACGGCACAAATACGTGTGTGTGTGTGTGTGTGTGTGTAGCGGTTGAATTGTGTTGGGTAGCGTTGATGTTGATGCGGTTGTAACTTCTCCGAACTGGCGCACAATTCTTGTAGACGATGTCTGGCGCTTTTTCTCATTCGCTCTCCGTTATTGTGAATATTTCGGTGCGCGCGTTTATATTATGGTGTGCTCATGTATTTTTGATGTGCACTTGGCTCGTCACAGCTGTTTGTGCTAGCGCTTCAAGGCTTGAATTAATATGAAATTGTTGATATGCAAAAACATTTGGAATTCGCTGAAATTGCTTTTTCTCTTATTCCGCTCTTTGGTATTTTCCACTTTGTCCTCGGTTCTGTTATTATCTTTATATCAAGAAATTATTGCAGTAGGATGCACCGATTTTCGGCAACTGCTGTTATCCATTGTTTTGTAGAAACAACGAATGCCTACTCGTTTCACTCCAGTCGGCTCTTGAGACTACAGGCACCTTTTGTTCTGGGTGATAGCAAGCATTAATAGTGTTCGACAGTTTTTCTCTCGCGGCGTTCGATGAGTGGATGGAAGCAGCTGCTTGTCAAGCAGAGCGCAAGCACAAAAAATATGACACTTGTTAAGAATCACAAGTGCTCTTAGCAATAATAAACCCTGAGCTGTCAATTGCCGCATAGCTGGGCCAACTTGGCTGGCCTCACTCTTGACACACAGCGCTGCGCCAGTTTCTTGTTTCAATCGATACGTATTCATTCACATCCCGGGGTGTCGAAAAGTGGCGACTCCAAGGGGGGCCTGGAGAGGCTGAAAGTCCCCCTCCAAATGTGCCAAGCTTCTTACGAGCTTCTTCCTCGTATGAGCCCCCCAAAAATCCCGACCATGAATGTTTCGAGTGGAGTTTCCCATTTTTTGTCCAGACCCCGCATTTTTTCACTAGCCCCCCAACCCTCAGCCCCCCTAGCGGAAAAATCCTGGCACCGCCGCTGCGCACGAGTTTTTGTGGAATTATTTTTCACGAAAACTTGCACGATTATAAGCGTGAGTTGAAACTACAATCGACAATAATCGCATTATTCACCATTCAGTCACCAACCACGTTCTGTGAGTACGTTCGTGACCTGGGCGATTGTTCAATTTACAACACTCACCACTCGCTTGGACGACTTTGCTAACGTTTATCACTCGTAGTCAAGTTGATTTGGGACGCGCGGGCGCGCGCGCACTCAAGCATCACTGCCAAATGACACCGCATTCGTCTCGCTCAGCTGCATCTGGCAACTCTGTTTACTGCTGTGTGTTGCCAGGCTGGACGGACGCCAGCGGAGAGCGACTGGATACACCGACGCCCGTCGAAGGCCGTCGCAAACGACCCGACAACGGTGAGAAGTGGCGAGGTGGAAAGTCGCGGGTGACTGCCGCGGTTGAACGTCGGACAAGTCATCTCACTGTATCGGCAGCGAGGGTGTCCGACTCAGGACTCTACACCTGTCAGCCTACCAACGCCCAAGCAGACACTGTGCGTGTGCATGTAGTGTCAGGTGAGAGAAAGGTGCATGTAGTGTCAGGTGAGAGAGAGGGGCATGTAGTGTCAGGTGAGAGAGAGGGCATGTAGTGTCAGGTGAGAGAGAGGGGCATGTAGTGTCAGGTGAGAGAGAGGGGCATGTAGTGTCAGGTGAGAGAGAGGGGCATGTAGTGTCAGGTGAGAGAGAGGGGCATGTAGTGTCAGGTGAGAGAGAGGGGCATGTAGTGTCAGGTGAGAGAAAGGTGCATGTAGTGTCAGGTGAGAGAGAGGGGCATGTAGTGTCAGGTGAGAGAGAGGGGCATGTAGTTTCAGGTGAGAGAGAGGGGCATTTAGTGTCAGGTGAGAGAGAGGGCATGGCGTGTCCACATGACAAAAGAAGGCATATGCCTTCTAGGGGCACATATTTGGACTTTAAATGATACGTTTGCTTGCACAAATGAAAACCCACATTTGCTGTATTCTCTCGTTGTACTCAGTTCTTGTTTGAAACGGGAATACACTTTTTTGTTCTACAGTTGGCATATGAGTAATTTAGAATACGAGCATTTTAACTCGTAAAAAATTGATTCAGAGTACGAGCGATAAATCAGAATACGATCAAATGTGAGGAAAGCAAATGTGAGTTTTCATCAGGGGGGAGGACGCAAAAAGGACATCATTCCTTCTAGTGGAATAAGAAGGCCTTGAAATATTGGGAGGAATTGCAAGATTTTATTGAAAGCATCGCCCTAATAAAGAAGTGTCTGGCCGAGCAATTAACTTGTTCAATGAGAATGCACTATCACATTTTAGAGACATGCTAAAACGCAGGGAAAAGCAAGCATTGTTAGACATATTCTCGGAAAAGCTACCCAAAAGACAGCAAAGTGATTCTGAACCACAACCTGGTCCCAGTGAAGTGAAATTCAGAAAATAATGAGAATTGATAGTTCCTCAGATTCAGAGAAGTTTTCGATTTATCAGCATTAAGGTAAGTTAATGTAGATACGTTTTCTTCTATACGCTTATACGTGTACACTTTTTTCCAATTTTTTTGTGGGCCTGAAACGAATGAAATGAAACTCCATGATAATTAAATAGGAAAATTCGTATTAGAATACGACTAATTTGGTTTACGAGCTCGGTCTTGGAATTAAACTCGTATTCCAAGGCACCCATGTTCCATGTACTATGTTCGCGCGACTTTTAAGATCTGATATTCGTATTTAAAATTAGCTTATGTGTTTATATTGTATTTGCTATCGAGACGGGGGCGTTAGTATTGAAAAGAACTGATGTTACGATTTAATCTCGTGGAAAAAATGTACAAAAAAGGAGTGATTGATATGTTTTAGATCACGTTTTCGTTTTGAGTTTTCACCGAGTAGCGTGTGACCGAGCTAGTGTGATGTTGGAATTTCAGATTGTGTCACTTTTACTGCATCAAAATTGCACCGGGCACAGGGGTCTAATGATTGTTCTACAGTTTGAACCGTGGTATAAATTTCATGTCATGTTTCTCACAGAGTCATATTAGAGCTCCTGCAAATAAGTAAAAAATCGGCAAGAAAGAAATGTGAAATAATTTAAAGGCAGGCACAGGTAGAAACTGTTGCAACGCTTGCAAAGTTGCATTGTTGCAGCCAGGTGGTTGGTGGCAATGGCTTTTGACGAAGCTCACTCACACTGCAATGCCATTCACCGCTTTAATTACAGTCTCAAGTGTGTTTGCATGCAACCGGATTTTAATCACAGCTCATAGTGCACTTTTCATTAAAGTCCACACACAGACACATACGCACACAAACACAAAATGCAGACGCATACATACAGATGTGTTTTATTGTGCACTCAATACGAAGTCATATTCAGTGAGCACTCGTAATTGGGTGAATTTCAAAAACAAAATATGTTTTGCTAAGGTGAACTGATAGAAGAAAGTGTGTGATCTCATGAAATTGTTTTATGACCGATTTCAAAGGCTGTTTGCATGTAAATATTTCTCCTCTTATCAACTTGATTGATATTGCGGTATTTTTTGCTTGAAATGATCTGTTTAAAACAATGCTTGTCCACAAGCTAACCTTCACAATATCCAACCTCAATTATTAGGCAATAATGAGCAAATACAGTAAGCAAAGGCTAATTTCTGAAAATGTTTGGTTGCTATGGAAACGATTGACATGATTACACAATACTCACTCATCAATGCTGTGAGTGTACTCTTTATCCTTTTTCATCAATTTCCCTTTTAAATTTATTTATATTTACGGCCATTACGGTTTCATTATTTATACAATTCCATTTATACATTTATACTCGTCTACACATTTATATATGGGAAGCTATTTTTCTTCAGATTCCTTCAGCACTTGGCTATGGTAATTTCCAGTCACTTCTATCAGTTTTGTTCCTGCCTGGCATATATTTATACATAGTTATTAAGTCGCCTCTTCTTATTCTATCTTGCAGCTTCGGTAAACACAGTATTTTCAACCTTTACTCGTATTCAACTTGTTGAGAACGGCCACCATCTTCGTTGTATGTCTGTCTGTCTGTGTGTGTGTGTGTGTTTTGCGTTACAGAGGAGAATCCCGCCGCGATGCACAGAGGTGATTCCAGCTCGCTAGCACCGTGGTGCTACATTCTGTCTATGACACTGTGGCTGATGTGGACCACTTGCAGATGAACACACATTTCATTTCATTTATTGAACATTTATAATGCGCCTTTACCATAGTTTCACAAATTATCAAAAGCGCCACACACACACACACACATTTATATACCTACATGCACACACACACACACACCAACACACATCAACACACAGAGTTGGTCCGATATAGCCATATTGGAAAGACTTTGTAACATGCTGCCTATGAAAGTTACGATGTCACCCAATGTGAATATCTTCCAAAAAACAGACTGAACATGTTTTGCTTCAACAACTCCTGTATGATCTCTCCATGACAAATTATCACAATATTCTTGATGAAGAGATGATCGTGGGTGTGGACGTGTGGAGTTTTGTACTTCAACTGAACGCCCCTGGAAGAAGTAACAAGTAACACTTGCTGGTAATCATGTGTGTGTGTGTGTGTTCACTGAGTCACCAATTCATTGATCCGATGTGATCCTCTCTGGTTGGTTGGTCCTCGTGTGTGAGTGTGCACTGTAGCGTTACTGCTTCAATTCCTCGCGCAATTCATGCCATATCGTGCACCATGCTTTCGCATGCATACTCAGTCACATCCTAACGGTGTATATACGTATATGGGTGTATGTGTGTCAGTGTGTTAGTGTGTGTTAGCCTGTGTATGTGTGTGTGTGTGTGTGTGTGTGTGTGTTTGCGTGTGCATCAGTATGTGTCAGTCTGTCAGTATGTGTGCGTCTGCGTGTGTATGTGTGTGTGGACGATTGTTGGAAATGGTTGTGTGATAATTGTGGTTAGTCGGCGTTTATGAGCTACCGTCGACTTGATAAATGACTAACACTGTCTGATCAATGCTCGCTGTGTGTGTGTTAGTGTGTGTGTTTGTGTGTGTGTGTGTGTGTGTGTGTGTGTTAGTGTGTGTGTGTGTTAGTGTGTGTGTGTGTTAGTGTGTGTGTGTGTGTGTGAGCGCTTTTTGCCGATTGCTATACAAGTCTAGCGCGACAATCGCTCTCCCGGGACATGTGTGTGTGTTTTTTTCGGGGATTTTCGTTTTGTTGTTGTTGTCGAGATTTGAGGATGGTTTTCACCAGGTGATTCTAATCAATTCACTTATGAAAGTTATCACACAAATGTTTTTGACATCTGAAATTATACGATGTTTGTTAAACTTACACGCAATTCATTTTATGACATGTTTTTAATCGAAGAAGATATCCATAATCATGATTTGTTGTGAAAAAAAACCTGTTTGTGAAATTTACTTGTAATATATATTGAAAATTTACACATTAGTTATTTATTTTTTGATCTGTTGTAATGTCATATGCGTCACATATGTATCAGTACTTTACTCACTACTCTTAAGTGACTTTTTTGCATATGACTTGTGAGTAACAAGCTATACATCTTGACACGTATACATCAGTGTACGTTTATCGCGTTCTTTTACCTTTCCTAGTACCTTTGTGCTCGGTTTCATAATTTTGTCTTGCGCATACTGTGCCGCCGTACACTAGTGTGTGGCGGTACAGCATGCCCGCACTTCCATTGTGTTCGTACGTTAAGATATTTGCAACGTGCAGCATTCTTTATTATGCCTCTAGAATATTGCAATAATTTGCACTTTGGTGAGGGGATAGGACATGACAGGTGTTAAGATACGGTAGGATATGATGTATGTCCAACTGCCGTTCATACGATATATTTTGCGGATTAATTTGCATGTGTTAAATAGAATGTTATAATAGCCAACTGCGCACTGAACACGCTATACAATATCAGTGTGCAATTTCTCCATGTACAAACGAGCGTGTGAAATTCAGTTCTCTATTGCAGCGTTTTACAAAAACTGTTTCTGTTCAATTATATTGTTGCTGTTATGTTTGTTGGCTATAGGATTTAGTTTATATGACGTCCACTTGCTTATTATTACAATCCAAGACGCACGGGCATAGGCGGAAATTGTATTCGGATATCAAATTCGAATTCAAACGCACACGCGCACAGTTGCCACACGATTTTATCTGCGAATGTTTGAATATAGGAGAAATGTGCAATTGTTATGAATGACATGTCTGCGATGTAAAATTCGGCGTGAGTCAAAGTCACGTGTGTATATTGGCCGTTATCTCGATGTTTTTGATGTTTGAATGTGCTGAAGTGTCACATCCGCTACAGAACGAAGCAGATTTCCAGAATTATCTGGTCGATACTTGCCGAAATACAATATGTGTTTATGTGTGTGTGTATTTGTGTGTTTGTGTGTGTACTTTCATTCACTGTGAATAAAGTGAAGGTGTTTCAATTAATTCCATAGTTTAGAAATAATTACATGAGGCGAATACCACTGCCAACCATATAACTTGGCGAATTATAATTTGAACAATTTACTTTTATTTTGATTGTTGATTAAGTGGTAGTTTTTTCCAATTATTTTTTTTCTATTATATATTATTTCAAGACCAAATGATAGCGTTTGCTTAATTTTCCGACCTCGAAGTAAGCTGCAATAAATAATCACCGGAAAAAGTCAACTTTTTCAAATCGCACCATTTTTGTCTACATCAATAATGGTTATATATCATTTCAAACATGGATATCAAACGCTTCGGGAATGAGAGACAATGAGCGTATATATGTACGACGAATAAATATCGAACCGTTCAAAATCAAAACTGAAACACATCCCAATCCAAGCAAACACACAGACACACATGTGTGTATGTACGTATATGTGTGTGTGCGTGTCATCAGTCACACTACCTCTATACTCACGAGTAACTGACTGGTTATACTGATACCTCAAGTGATGGCAATGGGTAACAGGTGACACACATAGCCAAGCAACTGTGCCTCTCTGGCAGAACACAACATCAGCCCTGCAATATTGCAAGTCTGCAACAACATGCTGCAACATTTTTGCAACATATTCATCATCAACGCGTGAGACAAATTTCCAAATGTGCGCCAGCACGCGCGCGAAAAAAGAGATCAAATGTAGCACACACACACACACACACACACACACACACACACACACACACACACACACACACACACACACACACAATAGTTGTTAACTACGAACTACATTCGTCAAGCACCAAAACACACACACATACACACACACACACACACACATCGATACTCACGCGACAAGGCAATAATTCTATTGAAGTCACAATAGCAATATCCACATGATGACCAGATTATAAAGCATATGATTAGCAGCCATAAAATTAATCATATTATATATATATATATATATATATATATATATATATATATATATATATTTGAAGTTCTCGACATATATGAAGAGAGAGAAGAAAACACAAATGACTGCCACTTTAGTCAAACGTTTCGGTCTTGAGACCTTCGTCAGTGACTATAGACAGATCAGAGTATAGTCACGTTTGACAAAAAGTGACAGTCATTTGTGTTTTCTTCTCTCTCCTCATATATATATATATATATATATATATATATATATATATATATATATATATATATATATATATATATATATATATATATATATACAGATACACATAAATACATACAGGGATACACACCTATTCTGACATACACACAAACAAACACACACACTGGCCATCTTATGAACTGCAAGAAAAATGGCTCAGTTTTTGGTAGCGCATTCGGGTGACTGTGGTGACTCAGTGAGTGCTGATGACTCATGAGTCATCGCGGCAGAAGTGAGACTAACTGTTTCTTGGCCATCTTCATCATCAGCATGTTGCAGTGTGCATGCATGCAATGCGCAAACTGGAGCGCTATCATTATGAACACAACTAACAGTTGCAACATGGCTGTCTTCGCTTCTGTTAGTGATAGTGTTAGTGTTAGTGTTGTCTGTTGCTGGCAAGTCGCGACGATTGAGAATTTTCACCGACGAAATGTGCGCACGTTGTGCTGCCGCCAAACAACTTACCCCGAGAAACCTGACAATGACGTCACAACAATGACATCACAACAATGACGTCACAACAACACACACACACATATATAATTTGTTTTGACAATACTTATTTGAACTTGAACTTCAACTGACAAAACGACAAACACACACATTGACACACAAACCGCACATCTACACTTACCGACATACTGACACACAGATATGATCCGATGCGGTCTGTACATAAGCTTATCGTGAAGTCAGAAATGACAAAAACCAAGCGAAATGTGAGTTTACTCATTACGTACTTGAGGCAACTCAGCGACCCAATTCTGTGCTCTGCATATCAGGACGTATTAGGTCGGAGTAGGACGTATAAGGTCGGAGTAGGACGTATAAGGTGGGAGTAGGACGTATAAGGTCGGAGTAGGACGTATAAGGTGGGATAAATCACACTCACCTGACGCACAAGTACCAGGCGATAAGAAGGCAGCCAACTGCCGCAGTGCGCGGCAACGCGTCTTCATAACAACGCACCACCAGCCAACACCCAGCGGCCGCTGCAACCATCACGGCTACCAAACAGCCAGCTTGCAACCAGTGTTGCAAAGTGAAGCCGGCACTCAACACACGACACACACTGCCGCTGCGGCCTTCGCTAGTGGAGGTGTAATTATTGGTGTTGTACTGGTTGGTGGTGTCGTCGGATTGCAAGCAATAAGCGGTGCCACAAACGCGACATCGCAACACCCCAGAACTGGTCTCACCACACTGATACACACACACACACACACACGAACATAAACACCCATACACATAGTTAGTTTGGGACAACTCAGGCAAGAGGAGTCAAGGAAAAACTGAAAAGGACTAGATGTTTGAGAGATGTTAAGAAGTATAGTTTCCCATATATAGGTGTGTGTTGATGTCTGGAATCAGTTAGGGGAGAATATTGTAGGAGCTAATAGCGTAGGAGCATTTAAAGAAAGACTGGATAGTGTGAAATACTGGGAATTTCAAGGAAGATAGGTTAGAGGGTGGGTTGGAGACAGGACAGCACGAGCATAGCTCATCTCCTGTGCTAAACAAACAGGTGAGTACACACACACACACACACACACACACAAACACCCACACACACACACACACACAAACACCCACACACACACACACACACACACACACACACACACACACAGACACACACACGAACATACAAAATGATTTCGGCAGTCTCAAAGTTGAACAGGTATCATACGGGTTTCGGGCGGCAAAAACGCACAATTAAATTAGATGTGCAAAAACATAGCTGACCAAACATAGCACAATAGGTGATTATTGGAATACATTACAGAAGAAAATTGTCAACCACAAAACACAACACAAATGTTTGAAACAGAAGTAAGATTTCTGGAAGACAGGAGGCATGAGTCTTAATGATTCATTTCTGCGGAGACAACTCGATGAGAAGGATTCGGGAAAATGAGAGAGAGAGTTCAGTGAGATGAATGGATATAATGATAATTACGCATTTGAACACAGCAATAGAAAGACTAATGTTCGTGTGAATTTATGCATGGGCAAAGCTTCACGGCCCCGGCTGGCACACCGCAGGTCCGGTCGCCACACACAGGTTATCGCAGTCACGACCAGCACAGAAACTGCACGACTTCGCGCTCACGAAACCTGCCCTGCGGCAACTGGGCTATCTCTTTCAGAAACGAACCCAACCGTTTCACCTCGCAAGGGAATCGAACCCTGGACCTCTCGTGCACAAAACGTGTGTTTTAGCCACTCGGCTACGAGGCGGATAATGCAACATACACACATGAAACACTGAGCTCAAGCCAGGTGAAAGCACGGGGAAATGACGGAAACATGGCTTACTGATCAACATTGCATTTGTGCAACATTGCAACACAGCAGAAATGCAGTGCCAACCAAATAAATACAAAAATACAAATGATAAAACAAATGTTATTGTCAAGAAACGGTTTGCCCAAAAGCAAAATTACACACACACACACACACACGTGAATTCACACACACAAACACACAAGCATTCGCTCAATACACATTTGATTGCTCAACGCGAATAATCCACACATTATTATAGAATCACATGCTATATCAATTAAACATCTCCCAGTATTACTTTGACATTTAGTAGTCTTTGCAAGGCCACAAAAATAGCACACACACAAACACACATAGTTAGTTTGGCAAGCGGGTCATGGAAAAAACTGAAAACGACTAGATGTTTGAGAGATGTTAAGAAGTATACTTTCCCATATAGGTGTGTGTTGATGTCTGGAATCAGTTAGGGGAGAATATTGTAGGAGCTAATAGCGTAGGAGCATTTAAAGAAAGACTGGATAGTGTGAAATACTGGGAATTTCAAGGAAGATAGGTTACTAGAGGGTTGGTTGGAGACAGGACAACACGAGCACAGCTCATCTCCTGTGCTAAACAAATAGCTGAGTACAAATAGGTGAGCTAACACACATACAGAGAGAGAGAGACACACACACACACACAGACACACAGACACACAGACAGACAGACACAGGTGTATGTGAGAAACGTGATCATATAATGTGACCAGCCACCACATGATAATGAGGAAACACAATACCAACCACACAGACGCGACCATCACACACACTCTCTCTCTCTCTCTCTAGCTCTACATCACATACTCTCTATTGTTCATGTTTCGCCAAGCCCCCACATCCTACTACTTAGCCCCTTCAACGAAAAATCCTGGCGGCGCCACTGGTATAACTCCTACCCTTGTCACTGCAGAAGGTTGGTGGTATTCAAACCTGTCCGTTGCACAAGCGTACACTTGAGGATGCGTTAGAATCACACCTCTAGCCTGCCACTGGGAACTAGCTGTACACGCCACTGCACACTCGATATGTTCCACTGATAATACACAATAATTGTGCCGAACAGAGGCGTAAAGAGAATAAACAAGATATCACAATGTGTGTGTATGTTAGTTAGCGTTGATATAAAGGTGAATTGCGCCCATGCCATATAACATTTGCAAGATCACACACACATACACACACACACACACAAGCAATATCACAAAGAGCAATATTGCATTATTGCAAGCATTATTGACCCCACAAACATCACACAAACATGCCGACAAACACTGCGCCTAGCACCGCCAAAACAAACATTCCCATAGGAACTGAAAGCTACAACAAAACGTCATAGGAAGTCTGGAATACAACTGGACGGAATAGCTGGTGGGAAAAATGGAAATATGTCGGTTCTACAGGAGGCCAAATATCACAGGATATAATATGGACATATTGTGAGCCCCATGCGCCATCCTCCACGATACCATGTCGACAAGAGCGACAGCAATGTGAAACACACAGGAAAAAATACAAGGATACGAAGTTATGACCATACCGATATACTTCCATTGAAAAATATTGTGATAACGCATACATTCTAGGGACAACAGACTACGCACGCCTACTCATTGGTGTAAATATACTGTCCTACCAGTGGCGGTGCCAAGAGGGGATTGGAGGAGCTGAAGCCCCCAACAAATAAGTCAACACCCTCTTAGCCCCACTGGCAAAAAACCTCTCACCATGAACATTTCAAGAGTCGAGTTGCTCACTGTTTCACCAAGTGCCCCCATCTTTTCGCTTAGCCCCTCTCTAGAAAAAACCTGGCGCCGCCACTACCGCCTAGTGAATATTCCCGGCAAAGAATTGATGAACAGCTCCATCTGGTGGTGGAAATGGTAAGATTGTTTCGGCGGTGTGTCAAGGGACGCCGTGTGTGTGTGTGCCTTTGTGTGTATGTGCCTGTGTGTGTGTGTGTGTGTTGAGTTGTTCTTGTGTGCTCACTCAACCGATCACAAGTTAATCTACTTAGATAGATACGTTTCGCTGCTCTTACACTTTACATATTGGCTGAACACTAAACCGCCGCTGCCGCCGCGTAAAACACACACACACACACACACACACACACACACACACACACACACACACACACACACACACACACACACACACACACACACACACACACACACACAGACGTGCATGTCGGAAGATACAAAGCACGTCAGGATATTGGAATTGTTCACACCGAAAACCATATGTGTCCCACGGGCGTCGCAAAATAACCAAGTTCATATGTGTGTGTGTGTGTGTGTGTGTGTGTGTGTGTGTGTGTGTGTGTGTGTGTGTGTGTGTGTGTGTGTGTGTGTGTGTGTGTGTGTGTGTGTGTGTGTGTGTGTGTGTCAGTGTGTGTGTGTGCACGCTTGCATTCACGCAGTCATTTTTGCAGGAAATTATAATCGGTCCCCATTCTCCAATTTCAGCGTGACATAGTGTCACACTCGCACACACACATACACATGTACACAGCACTGGAAGAAAACGTTTGTATAAAAAACTCAAAAAACACCGTGTACAATTATACATTAAATGAAAATATAGCTAAAAATGCGACATAAGCATAAAAAGTTAATAAATTGGAGAAGACCACAAAAACATGCCAATTGGAAGCCGAAAAATATTGTGTGTGTGTGTGTGTGTGTGTGTGTGTGTGTGTGTGTGTGTGTGTGTGTGTGTAAGTATATTTGCCACAATAACAAGCAATAAATTAGAATAGGGCAGTAGAAAAAAGCAAACAAAAACACAATACACAATAACACAGCCTAGGATCTTAGAGGGTATATAATGTATATATCTATGTATATATGTATAATGGATATATAAATGAATATATAAATATATAATGGATATATAATGGATAAATAAATGGATATATATATATATATATAGATACAGGATGTCCCCAAATAATGAATGCACTATTTGAATGGAATCGTTGTGGAAGTCTCTTGTGAATCGTCCTTGTACTTCAGCTTTATTCTCATATTTCCAGAATGTTTTTAAAATAAATTTCTTATGCTGGACTGATAGTTGAGTATCACATGTCCATCCGCTATGACCGCTATACAAATCTGAAAAAAGAGAACGTATTAAGTATATGTAGAGTGTATGCATTATTTTGGGACATACTGTATTATGTATATAATATACCCTAAAACCTTCAATTGAACCCCATTTTGATGAATTTGGCAATAGCTATGACTGCCTGATTTTAATTAGTGAATTTTTTATCTACCAGTAATCACTATGTAATTGTGTGTGTGTTTTTGTTGTTAAACTAATATAAATACGTCACTTGATTCTCTTTTCATTCATCAGCATTATCGTATCTTCTCAAATGCCTGCGCAGCTAGTCGAAAAATTGAACAAAACTACGGAGGAAGGTTAGTAACGGCATAGTGGTGGTACGGTATGTATGTATGTGTGTGTGTGCTTACCTAGTTGTGCTTACCTAGTTGTGGTACAGGAAATGAGCATACGCTCGGACTGTCCTGTCTCAATCCCACTGAATATCCAATTTATGTTTGAAGTCTCCTATTGTTTTGGCCTTTACGATTGTCTTGTGTAATTTATTCCAAACGTCAATTCGCCTTAATGGAAAACTGTATTTCTTTATGTCATTTTTTCACCCAGGTTTTCTCAGTTGTGTGTGTGTGTGTGTGTGTGTCGCACCTCCATGAGCCATTTTTTGAGACACTCGTGGTGTACAGTGCCCGTGCTACCGCGACATTCACACGGTTGAATCAACTGCCCACGAGTTGTGTCAACACCCACATCGCTACCGCTGTCATAGCAAATCCAACACTCCAACAATGATTGTCGACTGCCCACTGACACACACACACACACACACACACACACACACACACACACACACACACACACACACACACACACACACACATACACGATAAGCTACGCGAATGTATCGCTATAACAAATAATTTCCCGATGAAAAAACGATAACAATGAAGAAATACACGCGAAAAAAAGATAGACAATAAATTGGTTGAGAAAAAGCCAATGTTATTCAATGGCAAATAGTCGACTGATACACTGGCAATTTCATATTGAATCAACTCATAGTGACTGCATCATTGAATGCAGTCACTACACGACACAAGTATGGGATGCACACGTGTACATATACATGACAATAATGGTGTGCATAGCAAATGAGTATAACAACAAAAATACTACCAAGAATACCAAGGCATTACAGTGTGTGTGTGTGTGTGTGTGTCAGTGTGTGTGTGTGTGTGTGTGTGTGTGTGTGTGTGTGTGTGTGTGTGTGTGTGTGTGTCAGTGTGTGTGTGTGTGTGTGTGTGTGTGTCAGTGTGTGTGTGTGTCAGTGTGTGTGTGTGTGTGTGTGTGTGTGTGTGTGTGTGTCAGTGTGTGTGTGTGTGTGTGTGTGTGTCTATGTGATACGCACTTCAGGAGACAAGAACCAGAACCAGAACCAGAACGAAGGAAGCTCAATAACCAATACAAAGACGAGGTATTGAAGGTTAAATGTTAAAGGCCTCAAGTGACAGCTGCTACACGGGAAGAAGCCGAAGCTTATAAACACACACAGGTGTGCCCCGTGCAGCTCGCTGCCACCGCAGAACCAACCCTCTCCACGCTATGACGCCACAAGGACGGAAGACGTATTAGAGAGGGCCACCTCCCCAGAATGTATGACACAACACATGACTGATATCTGATACCATCATTTACTGCTGGGTGCACAGGGACTGTTGGAAAATAGAATTTGCCCAAAAGAAACTACACCACGGAGTCAATTAATATCGGATATTATGCCACACATTCTGCATTAGTTAACAACATCGCACGTACGCACAAGTTAGCAATTCATGGATGAAGCGCGTCTAATAGATTGGAGTCACAAGATCGATGTGCGACGTAACTTCAGTCGCCGACCACATGTAAACTAACTGGGACGTCTGCATAAATTAGCAATTACTCGAGCGTGCAATGAAGACAAATTAACAAAGACGATCAACAGCCCTGCCGAATATCAACTAGGTTCGGAACGTGAATACAGAAACTATATTTCACACATGTGTGTGTGTGTGTGTGTGTGTGATATTCATGTGTATATATATATTATTAACCCAAATAAACCCAACATGTCTAAATATTTTTCAAAGTTGATCAAATTTTGAATGTTAACTCAAAACACCACAATTAAGAATAAATTTGGTTGAATTTTAATCTAAGACATGTTGTTTGCTTAAAATAAGCATGACTACATATGTAGTCATTGGGCAGGTAACCTGATATATTACCATCACAGATATTCTTCTTCGTAGGTGGTTGCTATTTTTTCAAGTTCTTAGGTAAACCAACAAGATAACATTTTCTGAGCAAATAAGCACCTTTTAAAACATTTTATATTCAACACTTCATCATAACAACATAATCATAGCAATTAAACGATAAATGGAATATATTCATATGAAACTGCACCTCTATTTTTCATGAAACTTCTGGAAACACTCTTTCAAGTGGAGGGACTTGTTGCACTTTGCACACTGTATTCTGCAATTCTTTTTGCAAACTGCGCAGCGTCTAATTGGGCAGCTTTGTGGGTAATGATTTCTGTTGTCAGTCCTCACATCTTCAAGAACAGAAAATGAAGGCCCAGATCGTGAAGCTGATCTTGGCTTAGGTTGAGACTGATATAGCATAGCGGTGACCAAACTTCTTCGAAAATCCTTTTGCTTTGATTCATAATTTGTTGATAGTTGATAAATTCTCCAGCTGTACACAACTGCGATATTTATTGCGTTGATTATCAAAGTCCAATACCATTTTTTCCCGAGAATAGTAGGCCTGAAGTCTGCCAGCGATCTGTCCATCAAGTCTACTCCTCCCATACCTGCATTATAGCAAGCGACCACATTTGGCTGGGGAACACTCACGACACCCTTGTTTTTTACTCTTCTATTCACTTGCCGAATTGGCTCTAGTCCAATAGCATTGCTGCACATGGTCACGACTGAATTGTCATTCCACCTGACCATCTCTATATCACCATCTGAACGGTAGTCGTAAAAGCCTCTTTCACTCTTTTTCATAGCTGCATCGGTCTTGAGTGGGCATCCTTTCATTCTGTTTTTCCTCACAGTGCCAGTAGCTTTGAAAACAAGAGTTTTCAACTGTTTCATGAGATCATAGGATGTGAAAAAATTATCGAAAAATATGTAGTGAGAACTTGGCTTATCACATATCTTCAAACATTCCATTACAACACGAGTTCCTAGAGGAGTGTTGCATGATTTTTCAGTCCTCCCTTCATATACTGTTACTTGGTAAGGAAGACCACATGAACTACTCATCACCCAACATTTATACCCGAAACGAATCGGCTTGCCTCGTATGAATTGTTTACAAGAATGTCTTCCAAAATAGGGCACCATAGACTCATCGATGCTTAGATTTTCATGCAGAATACCAAACATGCGCAATGATTGATTTAGTAGATCATATAATGGCTTAATTTTTGCCATTTTGCTTGAATGAAGTGATTGGTTGTCAGCTGCGTGCAATACACTTTTAATTTTTTGAAACCGACTGCGACTCATAGTTTCAGCGAAACCAGGGCAACAAAGATCAGATGCTTTGCTCCAGTAGTCTCTCTCACTCGTGCGCATGTTATAACCAGAAAGTATCAGCAAGCCTAAAAAGTTATACATTTCCTCAGCTGTAATTTGGAAATCTGGCATATTCTTATCTCTGGCTGCGTATCTATTGGTTTCACAGACAAGATGTTGAAGAATCTCTTCAAATACTTTTTGAAACACAGTCCACTCAGAAGCCTCAATAATATCTGGCGAGATTTTCAGGAGCAATTTTTTTGCATTCGTTTTCTCATATTTTTTAAAGTCCACTTGTGCAGAAATATGACTCTTCGTCCATTTAGGTTCACTTAGCTTTTGCTTTTTTCTGGAAACATGACCGGTTGCAGCGTCTGCATCGGATTCTTCATACATGACATCAACCTCTCCTGCCACTTCTTCTGGCATTCCTCCAACATCTACAAGTGTGTCATCATCGACCTGTTCTATGTCACTGTCGTCACCTCCGCTTGGTGGACCAGTAATAACAATGTCCACATCTCCATCCCTGGTCTGAGCAAAATCGATGGCATCCCCAAGAAACTTGTGGGGTCTGATCCTTGGTTCATGAAACATTCCACTATCCAGACTGCTATCCTGAAAAAAATAAAATAAAAGGTTCAATGTACTTACATTGTAGGGAAAAAATCACAAACCAAACTACAAATTTCAAAATTCCAGTGATACCATTTCATCTAGCACAAGACCACAGAATGCCCCACACAATACGTAGCCAGATGATGCCACCATAGGTTGCCTCGAACGACCAAATTCACGTGCGATTGTTACATGCAAACCTTCACTATACATATTGTATATCTACGATATTCACTAAGGATATATAGAGGTTAGGTTAGAAGTACGTAACGACCATTAGTAGTTTTTAGTAGTACATAACAAGTCAGCAGCCCAGTCGTCAACTGATGCATATAATTTGTTGACACGTTGCCCAATGACTACATATGTAGTCATGGATTTTTCAACTTACCTCAAGAACAGGTTCTGAAATTTATGAGGGGGATTTTCATTAGGTAATCTTTCTCACATATTCAATAATGAACTGAGTGAAATAGACCACCATTGATGTACTCACGACAGTAGTATGCAGGTTTCAACATGAAAGGGTAACAGAAGCGCGAAAACGTGAAAACAACCGATATTATTTCTTATCACAATTAAAGGGGTATATTAATTAAACGCTATTTTGGAGATATATAGGCCAGAAAAAAGTGCAGAATTATGTTGATGCCTTTAAAATTCCATAATGATATCCAAATCATGAATGGTGGCCTCCTGAAATGCATGACTACATATGTAGTCATTGGGATAATATGGGTTAAATAGATATTCATGATATGAATTGATGTGATATTCATGTGTATAATTATATTATACTAATTATTATTATTATTACCATTATATTATTATTATTTATATAATTATCATTACAGGCAAATCTAGTAGCATGGGGGAAGAGTGCAAGTTCACTATTACCACCCTGCGGTGGCCCCATGTACCGGAATCGTCCAAAGGTTATACTCACTATTTGGTCCATGATTTTGTCATGTATATTTGCGTACCCCAGTGGTTGTATTTAATTATTTAGTGACTCTGGCCTGATGTAATATGAGTGTGTCAATGTGTCAGTTAGCGTTGTTTAGTCTAGATTAGTGGTTCTCAACCATTTTTCTCACTGATTCCCCACTTCTTAATGAAACATCTCTTCATTTTCCACAACAGCGCTGATAAATTTAATAAATTCAGTTGTTACATCAAAGAAAATGTCATTAGAGGTCATTAGAAACAAAAATATACCAATTTGAATTGATAAAAACACACATAGTTGTCCTGTTCTGTCCGACCTTTAGCTTCCCACTTGACAACTCTTCCATTCCCCACCAGACAGGGGAATTTCCCACAGTTTAAGAAACACTGGTCTTGAATAACATTGCGTAATATAACATTTGTATTTCAAGTAAATTATTAAGTGCAAAATAATATAACAACATTCTTCAGCTAATCAAGTTTTGCCATATAATCTGTTTGACCTGTGCTACACGTATTTGGCTATAACTCGCCGATATATCAATCGCCTTCTGTGACCTACTTTCAATGACATCAAAAACATGTCTGACTGGAACTATACGCCGATATATCAACCGAAGAATCACAAAAAACGATCACAAAAAACAATGTCCAATGCTCATACAAGAAACTGCCTACATATCCATCATGATGTTGCATACGAGAACATATCAACACACGATTCATATTGAACGATGCAGGAACGAGTATGACTTATGTAAACACATCAATGCTCAATGAGTACAATGTTAGCCGAATGCTACTGTACAAACAAGCCATTAGAGCGATCCTTGTGAATGATTCATCTCAATTCAACAATTCAAGAGACGAAGATAGAACTCCAGAAGTGTGTGTGTGTGTGTGTGTGTGTGTGTGTGTGTGTGTGTGTGTGTCAGTGGCGGCGTCAGAACGTTTCCTGTGGGGAGTCTAAGGGAAAATAAACCGGGGGCTTGGCGAAACATGACCAACTACAAGTACATTCGAAATGCTCATCGTAAGGATTTGTTTAGGGGGCGATACTTCGCACACATTTAGGGAGGGGGGTTGAGCCCCTGCAACCACTCCCTCACACCGCCACTGCTGTGTGTGTGTGTGTGTGTGTGTGTGTTGATTGAAATCAGTGCAGCCTGGCAACTTACCCTGACTGTTGTCAGTGTGATCATCGCCAGTGTCAGGCTCGACAACGGGCGCGTGACTCAGGTCCAATTTGCGCAAAATTTGCTTGGGATTCAGCAGCCATAGACGCTCGGGTCTGTCAAGCCAACACACACAAACACACACACACATACACACACATACATACGTGTGTTTGATGTTTGCAATTCCACTGTGTGAACTTGGAAGGCGCGCGGGGTTTCTGCGGAGTGCTTACGTTGATGCATAACGTTGTAGCTCAAAGGCATAAATGGAGAGCTCCAGAGTGGAACACACACACACACACACACACACACACAAAACACACAAACACACACATTAGGAGAGACATTCACAAGATGCAAGGTACAAGTACATGTTTGTATGCAAATATACGCTCTCGTTGGAGTATACGGCAATGATCATAAATAACGTTATACCGACACAAGCACACACACACACACACTCACACACACACACACACACTCACACTCACACACACACACACACACACACACACACACACCAGCGATCTTCATGATCTTCAATGAGCAATGCCTTTGAGAATTGTCAGTGGGGCGTAAAGAGAAATGTTGAGGTGGCTAGACTCAATACCAGAGCTTGAAGTACAGTACAGTACGGTCGGTTTTTTTGTCATTTGTACCAAAAGGAACAATTTCGTGCCGTACTTTAGTACCGTACCTCATTTAGTACGGAAAATTGGTGTGTATGCTTGTGTGCCCGTGGTGCGTTTGTATATTTGTAACTCGCCATCCTTTGGTACGAAAAAGGTACGGCATGGTACGGAATTATTTTATTATTATAGCCGTACCGTAATTCGCCAAATATTTCGTACCGTAATTTCACCAGCCAACTTTTGCCCAAATGTCAATGGTACCGTGTCATACCGCACCCATACTCTGCTCAAGACACAGTCTCTGTGAAGAGCGGGAAAGAAGACACAAGCCCAAATCAGAAAGCAAGTATTGGAGAAATTACGGCCGCATAATGGAGGCCCAATTTACTGGAGATGGTGAATTTTTAACAAGCCACGTATAGCAATTTTTATAGCGAATAGTTGGTTTGTTTCTTAACTCCCGGAGCGTCACAATGTTTCATTCAATTGAGTCTCAAGCAAGCTGATCAAATTACATGCACATGCAAAACTTTCTACGCAAACTAAACTTGATTCTACACTTGATTTTCACTGTAGCGTAACTTCAACGTGCTTGTGGCTTGCCCATGAATTACGTATGTAAATGATATGCAAACTATGTTAGACGGTAGCTGCGTGCAATTTTGACGTCACACTAATGCAACACAGACCAATGCAGCTTGCATAAGACACACACACACACACACACACACACCTGAACCAAGCCACGTTGGATTATTTAAGCATAACCACATAAGGTGTGGCATCCAATTAAATATGGCACAGATGTCTCACTAACTATGCCTAAATCTTGTGTACAGTGTGGCTCGGATACATAAAAGAGTTGTGGGGATTTCAGAGGAAAAGTATCTCATGTATCTGGGGAAAATTGGTCACGCAAAATATAGAAGACGAGCCCGAAGAAATCCTCTCTTATAACCGGGGTAAACATTACTATATTAGCTATGTCTGTTCTACACAATGAATTACTTTGATTTTAAAAACGCCTTATTGGAGGAAATATTACTTTGTTCGCTGGAGGTGACCGAACTTTATCCAATATTATCAAATTATTCAAGTAATCAAGTACTCATTGCAATGTACTCATGAGTCACACACTCGACACCTTACACCAATCCACACACAAACACACACACACATTACATTACATTAAAACCGTAACACAGATAGACACATACACACGCACGCAAACAGAAACACATTACATTACATTAACACTTATCAGATAGACGCACACAAACACATTCCGTTACATCACATTAACACATTTACCCAGACAGACACACATACGCACACAAACACAAACACATTACATTAACACTTTAACACATTAACACACACATACACACACACTCACACACGTACTCACAAACACACACACACACACACACACACACATGTACTCACAAACACACACCCTCACAAACACACACAAACACACACACACACACGTAAACACACACTCACACACGTACACACACGTCACAAGCACACACACACACACACATGTACTCACAAACACACACACACACACACACACACACACACACATGTACTCACAAACACACACCCTCACAAGCACACACACACACACACACACTGGCAAGCGTGGTATATATGCATTGTAGTAGAGATTGTGTGTGTTTTCAGAGCAAATATCTGCTGTATGCATATTTTTACACATTTTTGCAACACAGTGGCTGTTGTTATCAATGTTTTGCGTCTGAGATGTTGAAAGTTTTTGCATGCGCGTGCGCAAACTTGTGTTCAATGCACTCACAAAGTATTTTCCTTTGAGTTTCATTAGAAAATCATTGGTGGTATTCATACATTGTGTGTTGCAATTGTGTATGCTTATCCAATGGGTAGGCGAGGATGTATGTGAAAATGTGGTAAAATGGGGTAAAACGGGGTAAAGTATGGGTTATGGGGAAGGGTAAAAATGACATTTTGCTGACACTGGGGCGTTTATATTGACTGTATTGTGTGAATGCGCTGATTAGCTGCATTTAATTATCACATAATTAACCAATTGATTTTTGTTAATTTGCTTCTAGTTGTAGAAAAATATCCAACTATTGTTGTTGGCATTGAAAGCGATTAACAAACGTTTTTCTTGCCGGTATTTGTTTGGCCTTATCATCATGTCTTTAGATCATATCAGAAGAAATATACGCAAAGTTTGATTGCCGTTCAGTTAGAAAAAATTTGCTGTGTATCTATCACTTGTACATTTTTTAGTTTCGTTAGTGGGGGATAGAGTTGAATTCAAACAATTTTGCCTTCTAAAAAATCTACCCGCTATAGCACGGAGTTAGTATACATGAATCGTTACGTTAGAATTCCGTGTTTAACTCCACCGCGCCAAGAGCCTGGGCGCGCCTCTGTCGTGCACAAAAACCGACCCAGGGGACCGCCTGAGGCGTATTTATGTGCAAGAACTGTGACAGCACAATGACTAGCACACAATGTCTAACAGCCTCTCCGACATTCCGGCCCAATTGATCCGTACACCATGTCCGTTCGTGTCATTATCAACACACACACATACACACACACACCCGCACAGACACGGACACACACACACACACACACACACACACACACACACACACAAATAGACAAGCAATGCATTATCGTGAAGTAGTTTGTAAGGAGTGTTTGGATTCCGACAGCAAACTGCTAATATGTGGAAGCAGCTGGTTGAAAAGATTGGTGTACTGAAATTTCTCGTTGGGTATTGACTGAGTAGTTTTATTATTATTATTATGAATCCAGTAGCATGGGGGAAGAGTGCAAGTGCACTATTACCACCCTGCGGTGGCCCCATGTACCGGAAGCGCCCAAAAGATGTAGAGAGAGAAATAGAGAAAAGAAATATTGGTTTTAGCCATGAAAATAAAAACTGATGATCAAAGAAAAAGATACACGAAATAATCAAATCAAAATGCTAAATAAAAGTGTATATTTACAACCTTACACCAGACTTTTTGGTCGTTCAGTTTGTGTGCAATATTCAGTTTGTTGTTTCAGTTGTTTATTCGCATCCTACGAGCGTGACACTTCTCGTCAATGCCGCTATGTTTTCAAATGGACATGCGGGCCATTCGCTTACACACAGGCACATTCACATTTACACACACACACACACACACACACACACAATCGCGTAAAAAGCTGACTTGTAACTTTCAGTCAGTGACAGCAGTCAGGAAGCTGATATGCATATCATGTGTGCGACAAACATACACGTCCATCTTTTTGCTCCAAATATTATCTGTGCCAACGCCACCTAGATACAGGCCCTTTCACGAAAGTATGACGTCATCGTCACGTCACACTGTGCGGAGAAGTTTTTCAACTGTCAGCATGGCAGTTGCATGGTAGCGAGCGCACGTGGTTAGTGTTCTCGCGTGTTTAGTGTTTTATCGCGTGCTATTCTTGGCGATAATTGACGTATTTAGTGAGTTTCACTTCAGTGCGGTTTAGAGTGAAGTGCGAATTTGTCAGATTTCGTGTCAAGTGTGATTTGCGCATCCATTTTGTGTTCATCACTCGGATGATTCTGCATATCATCATCCTGGACATTTTGCTGCGGTCAGAGTTTTCGGTTAAGTGGATATATTCAGTAAAATATGTACATCTCTTCGTATGTAAGTAGTTTTGTATTAATTAAATGCTAATGTTAAATAATGTATCACTATATTGATATTAACGTCAACTGATGTTTGCACAGTTTAGTGTTTGGGTATCGATTTTCGTCTAGCTGGATAAAATTTGGATGACGTTTTTGTAATGCTTATATTATAGGTTTCACTTAATTCACTTGCGGTACGGTTATATCATTGTAGTGAGATTCGTTTCAGTATGTGTGGACTTAAGCGTCTTGTATTTGCTGGCTTGGAATTATCCCTAGTGTTCGCAAGGTGCTGACGAGGATTGTAGATATCACGTGGCGGATATCGAGGGTCTAGGCTAAATGTGTAAGGACTCGATAACATTGAAAACGCTAATTCTTAAAAAACGCTTAAGTAACGCACAAGAACGTTTCTATATTTTTCATAGAGTTTAGGTTAGGTTAGTTTTAGCGTTCTAATGAAATGTGCTGCCTTTGCAGGAGGCGAGGGACTGGAAGAAATTCTTTAAATGAATTTTTCTCAATGTAATGTTCTTGAATCCTTACAAATTTAGCGTCAACCGATATCGAGTGTTGTGTGGGTGAGTGTTGCTGTCTTGTGAGACAGTGAAACCCCACGCGCATCTCTCTTTCAGTACACGTGTATCTGTTTCTGTGTGCGTCCTGCATTTTAGTGAATGTTGGTGTTCACATCCCCATAAATAATTTAAGTAATAACTAGGGCTATTAAAAGTATCCTAAAAACAGAAAATAATAACCTAAAATATACATGTGCTCCTTCGCAAAGGCTAAATTATGTGTGTGCGTGAGCATAGTACATGTATGTGAGTGTCCACGTCTACATGTAAGAATAATTTGCTGACTGTATTATTATAAGGGGGCACTGATTCGTCTCATGAGTTCAAGCGTGGGAAAATGACACCGTCTCACGCTGCAAGCATCACATGATACTCCCTGTCTCGTGCGTATTGACAAGTGTTACTGCGCAGTATCGAGTATAAAGAGCTCAGACGTTACATTATCCCACGCTCCAAACATGTACTCTGGCTCATGTGAATTTCTCAATATGATGAGAAGTAATCCAGCGTATCCAAAAGCATATACATTAGCCAGTGCCACAGAATAGAATATAATAGTAATAGCAAACAAATTGGCAATAATAGCAAGCAAATGTAAGCTTAGTAACAACAACAAAAACAACAACACATGTATTTGATATAGCGCTCTAATTATCATAGGCGCGAGGAACGGCTAGCTATAAAATGTATACAAAGTGGAATTAACAAAACAGTATCGCATAAACAAAGATATAAGCAGCGATATACTATGAAGGAACAGCTGAAAATAACTACGGATCAAAAGATCACAGTTATTCACACAATATAATTATTCATCAGAGGAGACACCGAGGAGATATGTACAAAGAGAAGTGGAAAAAGACCTGTAAGAGAGAGAAGATCGAATTAGTAAGCAATATACATGTGTAAGCAAGCAAATGTAAAATTTTGACAGCCAAACAAATAGCATGTTTTCATTTTCAGAGCTTATATATCAACCAATTTTCCTTCTTATTCTAATTTATACACTTTCTATGCCTGGGAAAAGTTACTAAACCCCGTTACTGAATTAGAATGGTTTACTTCGATACAGAACTTGTTTATCTTTCGTGATTGTCTGTATCTCAGTGTTGTGCGAGTTTGCTAGGTTTTTTGTTTGTGTTAGTTGGCACGCATTATCAGGAGAGATGCCTTCTATGTGCTGTGTTCCGGGGTGCAGAGGAAACTACGACGCAGAACACAAAGTCAGCGTGTTCTCGTTTCCAAAAGACGAAGAACTCAACAAAAAATGGCAGAGGGCTATAAAGCGTGACATGGAAATAACCAAGTACACCAGAGTAAGTTGAATAGAAAGTGCTTAATATTTATTAATGATCGTTTTTACTCATGAAGTTTAGCTTCGTACAGCTTGTGATATACGCGCTTAAATCAGATACCGCTATAAAACATGTGTTCATCCCAGAGAGAGTAGGTACAGAGTTCTATGTGGTCATGCTCAAACAATTGGGTCGTTTCAGGTATGTCACCTCCATTTTCGCGAGTGTGATCTGGTGAAATTTTGTTCAGCCGTCGACCCAGCGACTGGCAAGAAGATTGTCGCACCGCTGTCTAAAATCAGACTGGCAGAAGGAGCAATACCGTGCATATTTCCCAATTTGCCATCGTATTTGTCAACTCCGTCGACTTCAAGACAGGCTCCCAGCGACAAAAAACAACGACGTGAAGAAAAGCAGATTGAAGCAGCCATCAAAGCAAGTGTCGTCGAGCACGAACAATTTCTAGAGGCTAGAAAAATCGAGAATTTCTCCTCATTGCAGTTGAAAGTGCATGAGATTGTTGATGACAAACATTGGAATTTTATTGATTCAACGTCGAACTCGGTGAATATTTGTCATGTTACCGCTTGTGATGTCAGAGTTCAGCACTGTGTTTCTATCGATTGTAACTTGTCTGTTTCGGTGTTGATCGAAGGTGTGAGAGTGAACAAGGTTGATGCGAGTGTTTTTCCGTCCACTATCGGTACTGTTGATGATCTGCGTGCACTTTTGTCCTCCGTTTCTGGTATCGATAGGTGCAAACAGCAGTCAACTGACTTCATTGCCATCATTCAGCTGGTGGTCACCTTGCTGAGGTCATTGTTGTGTTCTGGATGCAAGCATTAAGGTGTCATTGAGTTTGTATGTGAGCAACTGCGGTTGGTAACACAGTCTCAACTGAAGTATTCAACAGACTTCACGGTTTTCTCGTCTCTGCTGTATTCTCTGTCTCCGTGTGCGTATAAGTTTGTTCGTCGTTCACGTAGCATAATCTTGCCATGCTATTCAACCATTCGACGTATCAATATGTCATTCAACACCGACCCCATGAAAGAGCAATCCGAGTCTTTTTTGAGCTACATCAAACAAAAGATTGCCTCTCTTCAACCTGAGGATAAAGTTGTATCTCTCTTGATGGACGAGATCTATTTGAAGCCTTCTTTGGATTACAAATGTGGTGACATTGTTGGGTGCTCTTTTGATGGGAGCGGTGTTGCAACTACTGCATGTGTGTTCATGATAAGCAGCGTACTGAGTGCATATAAGGATGTTGTTCATATTCTGCCAGTGATGACTCTCAAAGGAGAAACTCTGTATAATTATGTTCGTAAGGTCATCGTTGGATTGGAGAGTCTAGGAGTCAAAGTGATTTGCGTTATTTCTGATAACCATTCTGTGAATCGCAGTGCGATGTCGATGTTTGCCAATCCACCTCGTCTGTCGATTGTTTATCAGCATCCAGTCAGCTCAGATCGACCTCTGTTTTTCATGTTTGATTCGGTGCATATTTTGAAATGCATCCGCAATAATTGGCTCAACAAAAAGGATTCACTCAAATCCTTTGTATTCCCGCATTTTTCTGATTTTTCTAAGTCATTGTCTGCTTCATTCGACACTGTTGAGAAGTTGTATACGTTGGAGGCTGGTTCACTGTTGAAGTTTTCTTACGGTTTGTCGCTCAAAGCTGTTCGTTCGTCCAACATCGAAAGACAGAATGTTAAGCTTGTGCTCAATGTTATGAGTGATTATGTAGTGCAGGCTCTGAGATCATTGGGTGTTTCGAATAATCTTTATTGCGCTGAAGACACTGCACACTTTATTCAGATAATTTTGCGTTGGTGGACAATTTGCAATGTGAAGACACCATTTAAAGGCTCGAGGTTGAGAAATGTTTACGCTCATCCGTTGACTGGTTCACCTGCTGATGCTAGGCATATTTTTTTGGAGCATTTTCTGAAATGGTTGGATGAGTGGAGGTTAGGGAGCAATATGGTCGGCTTGACTAAAGAGACGTTTATGGCTGTGTATCACACAACGCATGCACTTTGTGAAATCATGCAGTATTGTGTAAATGAGTTAGGTTTGTCATACATTTTGCCAGGAAAGTTTCAGACGGATTGTTTAGAGGAGCGGTTTGGTCAGTACAGGAGGTTGTCAGGTTGCACTTATAATATTTCCAACCGTCAATTATTCGAATGTGAAAAAAAAATCAGAGTAAGATCATTGATTGATTTAAAATTGCCCGTGCTCAAAGGTATTATCACACTTAAAGATGTTACATGCTCACCAGAATACCATCCCGATAGATTAAGACAGGCAGCCGAAGGTTTTATTATTTATATTTGTAGTGCAGATATCGAAAATTGTTATAAATATCTCCCTGTCATTGTTTATGTAGCCGGCTATTGCTCCTATTCTATTTCAAAAAAACAACAGTGTGATTCATGCAAAACTATCTTAACTACAAAAAATGAACCAATATCACCAGAACGTTTTTCCTATGTTAAAGGTATAGATAGAGGATGTTTATTTTATCCAAGTGATACCGTTGTTAATATTGTCATGTTTTCTTATTTAACTGTTAAAAAATGTTTTGAGTTTAGGGAGTTTTCGACTGTAGGTAGGCAAAGGGAAATTGCACTTTTTCACATTTTGCAACAGCTCAATGACCACGGAATAATTTTTAATACCTCGCATTGTGTTAACAACCATAGCTTAGATTCAGTTGTAGAGAAAATTGTGTGGGCGAGTGTGAACGTTCTTCTTAATAATTATTGTTCCGATCAAAATTCATGTATTTGTGCCAAAAATTTGAAACGAAAACTGTCTACCTTGTCGCGTGTGTAATCGTTGTATGTGTGTGATTTGCCTGTGTGGTTTTATGATATATTCAATTGTTAAGCTTACAATTGATTTTAACTGTGCAGAAGTGTATTAAGTATGATAAAGTGTGTATTATTGAAAACCAGAGCGATGATAGGTTTCCTGCACTAGAAAAACTGAGTGATTGCGGTGTTATGCTTGTTTACTTGTACTGTTCTAAACATCGTAATTTACAATTAATTGCTGGAAAATTTTGTGCACCTCTGTAAATGTTCTTCTGAACAATAGTTGTTGTGACAGAAATTTATCTACGATTAATTAGAGAAATTGAAGCGAAAACGTTCCGCATTGTATCGTGTATGGTCGTTGCATGTTTGTTTTTTTACTGTTTTATGCCTGTGTGGGCTTATAATATATTCAGTTATTATATTTGCAATTGTATTTGAAGCTTCTTATGTTGGTATCATGATTTTCAAACTTAATTGAGCCGGAATGCAAGTCAAACACCCGCACTAAGCACAATTTCTAATAACAACGCATATCGCCCGTACGAGTGAAGCCACCGCAATCGATGACGTCATACTTTCGTGAAAGGGCCTGTATCTAGGTGGCGTTGTCTGTGCGTGTGTGTGTGTGTGTGTGTACGCGTGTTTGGGTGTGTGTACATGTGTGTGTGTGTTTGCTGTGCTATAATATTGTATTATATAATAATACATTATAATAATAAATATGTGCTTTTGATATATGATAATATCAAAATATTGCATGTGTGGTATGTGAATGTGTGGTATGTGAATGTGTGTATGTG
>OU696583.1:7846821-7891821 GCA_916048095.2 Sacculina carcini
GCAACAAGACAAACAAAAACACTGCTAAACCACTTCCACTATATCATACACACACACACACACACACATACACACACACACACATACACACACACACACACACACACACACATACTAATACTCTTCAGGTTACATAACATAGCGGAGAAAATGCCCCAAGGGAAAACAAACAGCATCCAGTAATCATTGATGTTACCCATAGGAAAAAACACACACATACACACATACACATGATGGATGCTATCGATATAATATCATATGTATGTTTGTGTGTGAGTCAGTGTATGCTCTTATATGTTAATTATCTTGTATCGGTATTATATATGTATATAACATATAAACACACGCACACACACACACAACACACAATAACAAACGCACACACACACACACACACAATAATAAACACACACACACACACTGGCAGACAGACAGACAGACAGACAGACAGACTGACCGTATCGAGTTCCACAGCACGCAGGGGAACCAGAGAGCCACTCCCAGTTCGGCCACACGAAACACCACATCAAACACATTGCGACTCTCCAATGTAACTCTGCACGACACACAAACACATATATACACACACACACAAACACACACATATATATATATATATATACTCATATATATACACACATATACAACACACACACACACATATACACACAAACGCACATATACACACACACACACACACATACACATATACACACACATACACACACATATATAAACACATATATACACACACACATATATATATATATACACACACATATACACACATATATACACACATATATACACACATATATACACACACACACACACACACATATACACACACGTTACATTACATTACATTAAGACATTTATATAGCGCCTTTCACACGAGGGTCTCAGAAGCGCTTTCTCACACACACACACACACACACACACACACACACACACACACACACATACACACACACACACAAGCACACGAGTCATACACATACACAATCACGAACACACACACTCACCTACATACACACACCCATACACACACAAAAAACAGACATATAACCGACATATAGACAAGTACATATACGCACAATCACGAACATACACACACACACACGCACACACACAAACACACACACACACACAAACACACACACACACACAAAACAGACAAGCACATATACGCACAAACACAAACATACACTCACGTTGACATACTCAGAAACACAAATATTCACACACACACACACATGATGATTAAGATAGTACAGCAGACACACACACACATGTATATATATATATATATATATATATATATATATATATATATATATATATATATATATATATATATATATATATATATATATATATATATGGTGTATATTTCGCACTTGTAAATGCAATTAAATTCAATTGCAATTTCGCATTTTGCAATCATATTTTCTGCTAGATTCTAGATGTGCTGCCAGTATCTGGTCGTTCTAACTCAACATCACTTCATTCAACAGCTTGCCTATATTCTGTAGCGTTTCTGAGTTACTGAGAACTGTTTGTATATGTATATATTCATGTATGTGTGCGTATGTGCATATGTATTTATGTGTTTGTGTGTGTGTGTGTGTGTGTTTGTGTGGTTCGACACTTGTCCGCTTTAAATAATAGCTATCAACATTTACAATATTTTATTACTAGTTATAATTAATGTATTATGTATATGTCCAATGTAAGTGTTAGCTCGACGAGATGTTGCTACATTTTGTGTGTGTATGTGTGTATGTATGTGTGTGTGTGTGTGTGTGTGTATGTGTGTGTGTGTGTGTGATGTTACATTGATTCTTCAATGGTCCTAATATATGGTTCAATGGGGCAAATAAACCTCCTACGTTTACACACACACACAAGAAAAATCAAATAAACACACAAACACATACATACACACACACATACAGATGGCAAAGAAGCAAGAAGGACAGAGTGAATAAACGATAAAACACAATACAAAGAGTAAATAATAGATTGATAGAAGAATATTTGAAGACAAAAAACAATGTGGACGAAACGGATGAAATAGATGAATAAAAAGGCTAGATGTGGCTAGAGATAGATAGATAGAAGGCTGGACAATACTAAATGAAAAAAACAAAGTGGATAGAAAAGGGGGAAATGACAACAAGTAACAAAAAATAAAGAGAAAAATTTCTCACAAAGGCGAAAAGAGAATAAGGTAGGGAAAAACCGACGACGAACACACACAGAGAAACAGAATCGAACAGAGAGAGAGAGAGAGAGAGAGACAATACTAAATGAAAAACAAGTGGATAGAAAAAGGGGGGAGGGGGGGGGGGGGGAAATGACGACAAGTGATAAAAATAGAGACAAAATGGCTGAAAAATTGTCACAAACGCGAACTACACGAGAATATAGTAGAGATCAACGAAACACAATACACAGTACTAGAATATAATACATAGCAGCGACACACATAGAGAAACAGAATCGCACAGACAGAGAGAGAGAGAGAGAGAGAGTTTGGGAGGACGAGGCCGACTCACTTGCTCTTCCAGCAATGTCCGACGATATCGCCAAACAGCAGTACAGCGGTTAGTAGAAGTAGAACGGCCTGTGAGACCAAACCCAATCGTGATTGTTGCAATTGCCAAGTGTTGACACCACCCACATCACTAGCGGTGCCAACACGCACCGCGTCCGTGACAAACTGACCACGCACCTGACACACACACACACACATACACATACATACAGTGTTTCTGTAGGATATGTAGGTTTACCAGAAAAAAATCTGACTCTAGCTAGGTTCGAACTCGGGCTCGATCGGAAGCGATACTACTACTGCACATACATGCACACACACACACACACACACACACACACACACACACACACACACACACACACATACACCTACACACACATACATACACACACACACACACACACACACACACACAGTGGTTCTGTAGGATATGTAGGTTTACGAGAAGAAAAAAACCTGACTCTAGCTAGGTTCGAACTCGGGCTCGATCGGAAACGATACTACTACTGCACATACATGCCCACACACACACATACACACACATACATACACCTACATACACACATACATATATATATACGCACATATGAAAGTTAGGAATGCATCCAATGTTATAGACTACGTAGGTTTGCAAAAAAACCTGACTCTAACTAGGTTCGAACGATACTACTACTGCACATTGTTGAATGACTGAAGGAAAGAATAAGATGTTTTTGAACAGGTTGAAGAAAAACGTGAGCGAACCCATGTAAGCAATTCCACACAATTGTCCCCAAAAAATGCTGGAAAAAGCGACAAAAAAACAAATGTTAGCAGAAATAAACACACATAGAGACAATGTGAAATCTCATCACGGAGTGATAAAAGAGAGAAGGGGAGAGTAAAAACGGGGAAAGAGTTTGAGAGCATAATTTTCCATTATTTGAGCGGCAAATTATTTCAGCGAGTCGTTAACAAAATTAAATCCTATTAGCCGCGGATCATTTGCCAATTGTCTGGCGGCGAGAAAAACGCACGCGTGGCAAAAACGATAAAAGCACTCACACACACAGACACACACTCACATACACGCACACACACACTCACACATACACATTCTAAATAAAACTGAGTGGTTGGAAATGCGATTATTTTTAATGGGAAAAAGAACGAAATGATTTATCAGAGGCACACAAGGAAAAATGTATTTTTTCTAGGCTTAACTGAATCTATTGGAGAGGATTGTCTTTTCATTATGAACGCCTCACAATAACGGCGAGAGAAAAGCCACTCTTTGAGATCCGGATTATTTTGCCCAATCACACTAATCGACAATAGCGATTTTATGAAGAAATAAATGCCATTGGCGAGAAAAAAAACGTTGTCTTTTAAGCATCAGCTAAAAAAACAATCCCCAACGTAAGATGATGTTATAAATAAGTAAGGACAGAAAAATGATAAACGAAGTACGGAAAAACTGTCAACGTAACACAAAAAATAAGGATTCAATATTTAGGATTCATAAATCCAGTGTTGCACTTTCTTGAAGACTTTCGAGCAAGGGAAACCTGTGTTGTTGGAACTGTGGTTCTTAACCTGTGGGAAATTCCCCTGTCTGGTGGGGAATGGAAGAGTTGTCAAGTGGGAAACTAAAGGTCGGACAGAACAGGACAACTATGTGTGTTTTAAACAATTCAAATTCGTTTATTTTTGTTTCTAATCACCTCTAATGACATTTAATTAATTGATGTAACAACTGAATTTATTGAATTTATCAGCGCTGTGTTGTGTGGAAAATGAAGAGATGGCTCGTATTAAGAAGTGGGGGGAATCAGTGAGAATGAAGTTTGAGAACCACTGTGTTAGAAACATCCATTTATTATGTTTTCAGTTTGTTGTTCAGCGTGTTGGTTCACAAATATACGCGTCGACTTGCGATTAATGAAATAAGGTTGCCAACAAGCGGAGCTCAGCGATATTTGACATAATTTGGCGATTTTCAAACCGTTGGCAAAACTACACCCGCCACCAACGAAAGCATAAAACTCAAAATCGACCGTGAAAAAGATTTATTGGTTGTCATAGCAACCAGAGATCAACCTCGCTAGGATGAGATTGTCGACGCAATAGTTTGTTTGTCGGCCGCCAGGGGGCGTGCACGACGTCGCTCATTGAGCCATGCAATAGTAGCGGTTGCAACGAAGCACCGTGCATCTAACCAACACACACACACACACATGCGCACACACACATTGACACAGCCACACAGATATACACATGCAAGCACATGTAGACACACACACACACAAACATGCAGAAACATACAACGGCAGAATGCTACACAAGCAAGTGTCATAAAAACATGCAAACACTCACACACACACACACACACATGCACTAGTACATAATAACATTAACGTATAGAGCGTTTGTGTGTGTTTATGTGTGTATATGTGTGTGCATGTTTGTGTTTGTGTGTGTGTGTGTGTGTTTGGGTGTGTGTGTGTGTGTGTGTGTTTGGGTGTGTGTGTGTGTGTGTTTGGGTGTGTTTGTGTGTGTGTGTGTGTGTGTGTGTGTGTGTGTGTGTGTTTGTGTGTGTGTGTGTGTGTGTGTTTGGGTGTGTTTGTGAGTGTGTTTGTGTGTGTGTTTGTGTGTGTGTGTGTGTGTGTGTGTGTGTGTGTGTGTGTGTGTGTGTAGTGGGAAATATACACGGCCCCTGAGACTACACATACACTGCTACACACCCACACCCACACACACACACACAAACATACACATACGAGTTAGTGTGAGTGAAAACAAGACATGAACGCCCCTAATGGCGTTAAAAATACACCTGAACCACAATCAAACACACACACACACACATACAGACGCACACATAAACACACACATACACACAGACACATACACACAGACATACGCACACACACACACACACATTACATTACATTAGGTAGATATTTATATAGCGCCCTACACCTAGAGGGTCTCTAGGGCGCTGCACACGCACACACACACACACACACACACACAGACACACTTACACACACACACACATAGCCACACACACACACACACACATAGCCACACACACACATAGCCACACACACTCAGAAAGTGAAAGGTGAAGAAAGAAGAGAGACAATTTACACCTTATAATCATCACTAATATAGACAATGTTCTCTAGAGTATAATACGATTTCACCATGAAAAATTTCTTTGAGTGTTTTTTGAAAACAGGGATAGAATTGATAGAACGTAGTGTTGGGGAGAGATTATTGTAAATACGGGGTCCTAAGATAGAGAAACAACGATTATAGTGAGTATGTCTAGAAGGAAAAGCAGGTTCCAATAAGAGACGAGAATCATCAGTTGACCTAAGTGTACGAGTAGATTTCTTGAAGGATAGAAGTTGAAATAAGTACGATGGCTTACGGAGAATAAGAGTGGAATGTATGATCAAACAGATGCGGTAGTCAATAAGCGCCTTAATAGGAAGAAGTCCCAATTTTTGTAGATAGGGAGAGACATGAGAGCCAGCAGGGAGATTGTAGATTAGACGACAAGCTTTACTAATAACAGATTGAAGTTTGCGAAGCTGGCGGTGGTTCAGAGAAAGAAAGAGCGAACAACAGTATTGTACCCTACTGAGAATGAAAGAATTAGCCAGTTTGAAAGCAGCAGAGACAGTTAAATATCTACGGATAGAATAGATTCTCCTAATGTGAAAGTTACATACCCTAATGATATCAGAGATGTATGGTTCAAAAGAAAGAGAATCATCTAGCAAGACACCTAAGCTACGAACAGATTTAGAGAGAGGAACAGATAGACAAGTTCAACTTCTAGAAGATAGAAAAAGGATAAATTTCGTCTTTTCCGGATTGAGCTTGAGATGGTGGGACAAAGACCAGGTTTCAATGTCATCCAAGAGAGAAGAAAAAGAAGATTGCGAAATAGTATCAGACGAGAGAATAATTTGTATGTCATCCGCAAAGATTTGGAAAGTGACATCATGACGATGAAGGATTTCACCTATGGAGGTTAAGTAAATATTAAAAAGGAGAGGGCCTAGGACGGATCCCTGTGGGACACCGTATGAGAGTGGGAAAGACTCACTACAAGAATCACTGGTACAAACAAGCTGAGATCGTGAAAGAAGATAAGAGCGGAAGAATGATAGTGCAGCGCCACAAATACCTAGGTTTTTGTACCTAGGCAAATACCACAAATACCTGTCACACACACACACACATACACATACACACACACCCACACCCACACACACACACACACACATACACACACACAACACAGACATACACACACATACACACACACACACACACAGACATACACACACAGACATACACACACAGACACACATATATAAGCACACACACACACACACACACACACACACACATCAACACACACAAACACATATACACACAAAGACACACAAACACACACACAGACACGCGCGCAAGGCGAAATTTAAGCATTGAATTGCTGGCAAACGTGTTAAACTGAGTTGAATTTCGTTGCCAATAGATGTCGCCAGTAGTAATAACAAATATTACAGGGGAACAAATGTTTGCGGCATTTATATCAAACAGTGAATATTGTCCAAATTGTTCACGCCGATTCTATATATGAAGTTAGTTTTTTTTCTCAATGCTCTAGTTTTTTTTTGCAAAAAACGTATTTAAAAATAACACAACTTGGTCGAAAACAATTTGTTCCCCTGTGTAATCTATGCAGATAATTTCGATAGCAAAATAGGTGATATTTTTCGGTGATGATAACGTTGAACAATAGAAATAGCATACAGTAGCGACAGAAAAAATATCAAATAACAAATACACAATGAGAATTTTTAAATAAAAATAATAAAAAAACAAAAGAAAGAAAGTTTGAAAATTGGCTTGGTGTCTGCTAGGTTTGTGTGTGTGTGTGTGTGTGTGTGTTTGAGTGTGTGTGTGTAGTGGGAAATCTACACGGCCCCTGAGACTACACATACACTGCTACACACACACAAACACACTCACACACACACATACGAGTTAGTGTGATTGAAAACAAGACATGAACGCCCCTAATAGTGTTACAAATACACCTGGACCACAATCAAACATACACACACCCACACACACACACACACACACATATATATATATATATATATATATACACATATATATATAGACACAAACACACATAGAGACACACAACACAGATATACACACACATAAACAAGCACACACACATATGCCCCTAATGGCGTTATAAATACACCATGGAGTAGACCTTGTACCTTGAAGTAGACCTCCACTCCGTAGATGAGAAAAAAAACCACCACAATGAACAATAGAACTGCATAACAGCCGTTGAATACACGCGAGAAAAAATCCTGTCCACACACACAAACACACACACACACACACACATATATATGCAAATACAAATACTTGTCTATACACATACACATCACACGCACATACATACATCCATACACATACACACACATATATATACACATAATTTCTTCACTTCACTCTATCCAACTCATTCACTCCACTCTATCTAACTCATTTACTCCACTCTATCTAACTCATTCACTCCACTCTATCGAACTCATTTATTCCACTCTATCTAACTCATTTATTCCACTCTATTTAACTCATTTATTCCACTCTATCTAACTCATTTATTCCACACTACCTAACTCATTTACTCTACACTAACTCATTGACAAGTCTGCATCTTGTACTTGCCGCACTCTTTCCAACTCTTCTACTCCACTCTACTCGCTCTCACCGAGTGTTCGCGAGTGCCGCTGATGGTGAGTATCAGCTCGGCCATCAGTAGGCTGTATGTGATGATGTTGAACATGAGAAAGCCCAGCAGAGATTTGCTGAGAAAACGTGGTCGCTCCCATCTAATGTCGTTCAGGTGAAACACCTGTCCCACACACAAGGTTAAAGGTTGAATACCTCAAGTGGCAGCTGCTACACGGCAAGAAGCCGAAGCTTATGAACACACACAGGTGTGTCCCGTGCAGCTCGCTGCCACCGCAGAACCGACCCTCTCCACGCTATGGCGCCACAAGGACGGAAGACGTATTAGAGAGGGCCACCTCCCCAGAATTCATGACACAACACATGACTGATATATGGTACCATCATTTACTGCTGGGTGGACAGGGACCGTGGGATTATAGAATTCACCCAATGAAATTCTGCTCCGCCGGGTTTTGAACCACGGACCTCCCGCTTGTGAGGCGGGTGTGCTACCATTACACCACGGAGTCCAACTAATGCTGTATAGCGGTGAGTTTCTGTTAGATGGCAAATGATTCAGATGTTATTGTGCAATAGAACTTACAAAAAGAAATAGATATACAAAGACACTAGTTTATACACATATTATAGAAAATTGGAATGAATCAACAGTCTATGTGAGAAGTGAAGAAATAATAGAAGATCAAAGAAGAAATGCAAAAAAGCAATCATAATAATAAAAACTGCAAACAAGTAGAAAATGTGGATTGAAAGTAGAGAGGAAAATAGCAGATAAGAAAGAGAAAATGGAGAATGAGGACAAAGAGAAAGAGAGAAAGAGAGAAAGAGAGATAAAGAATGGAAAAGAGGAAAAGAGAGAAAAGTAAAAAAACGAGAAAATCAGAAAAAGCGGAAAAAAGAGTGAAAGAAAAAGAGGAAAAGAGAGGCAAAAACAGAGAGAGAGAGTTAAAAAAGAGAAAGAGAAATAAAAGAAAAAAGAGAGAGAAAACTGAGAGACAGTGAGAGAAAGAGACATAGACAGAACAATGAATGAATGAATTAATTAATGATTGAATGAATGAATGAATGAATCATTGAATGAATGAATGAATTAATTAATGATTGAATGAATGAATGAATGAATGAATCATTGAATGAATGAATGAATGAATGAATGAATGATTGAATGAATGAATGATTGAATGAATGAATGAATTAATTAATTAATGATTGAATGAATGATTGAATGAATGAATGAATTAATTAATTAATTAGTGAATGAATGATTGAATGAATGATTGAATGAATGAATGAATGAATGAATTAATTAATGATTGAATGAATGAATGAATTAATTAATGATTGAATGAATTAATTAATTAATTAATGATTGAATGAATGATTGAATGATGAATGAATTAATGATTGAATGAATGAATGAATGATTGAAAGAATGAATGAATTAATTAATTATTGAATGAATGAATTAATTAATGATTGAATGAATGAATGAATGAATGATTGAATGAATGAATGAATTAATTAATTAATGATTGAATGAATGAATGAATTAATTAATTAATTAGTGAATGAATGATTGAATGAATGATTGAATGAATGAATGAATGAATGAATTAATTAATGATTGAATGAATGAATGAATTAATTAATGATTGAATGAATTAATTAATTAATTAATGATTGAATGAATGATTGAATGATGAATGAATTAATGATTGAATGAATGAATGAATGATTGAAAGAATGAATGAATTAATTAATTATTGAATGAATGAATTAATTAATGATTGAATGAATGAATGAATGAATGATTGAATGAAAGAATGAATGAATTAATTAATTATTGAATGAATGAATTAATTAATGATTGAATGAATGAATGAATGAATGATTGAATGATTGAATGAATGATTGAATGAATGAATGATTAAATTAATTAATGAATGAATGAATGATTGAATGAATGAATGAATTAATTAATGAATGAATGAATGAATGAATGAATGATTGAATGAATGAATGATTGAATGAATGAATGAATTAATGAATGAATGAATGAATGATTGAATGAATGAATGAATGATTGAATGAATGATTAAATTAATGAATGAATGAATGAATGAATGAATGATTGAATGAATGAATGAATGAATTAATGAATGAATGAATGAATGAATGAATGAACGAATGATTGAATGAATGAATGAATGAATGAATGAATGAATGAATGAACGAATGATTGAATGAATGAATGAATGAATGATTGAATGAATGAGTGAATGATTGAATGAATGAATGAATTAATTAATGAATGAATGAATTAATTAATTAATGATTGAATGAATGAATTAATTAATGATTGAATGACTTAATTAATTAATTAATGATTGAATGAATGAATGAATGAATGCAACCTCGGCCCAGAAGCAGACAATCAGTGATAATCCTGACAGCAGAACGGCGTAGAAGGCACTCAACAAGCCGGCCACCCAGTGAGCGTCCAGGTTACCCTGCAACAATAACAGCAACATCAACATCAACAACAACATCAACAAGAGCGCAGGTGATGATGCGAGGAGATCAAATAAAATGTATAGTAACAGAAAAAGAACAAAGTATAAATGCAAAAAAATAAAACAACAAATAGAAAACCAAATGAGGAGAAAGAAAGTGGATTGGAATAATAAATGATAGATATGAGAGCGAGCATGACGTATATTTCAGTGTTAATTGAAAAAACATACAATTGAGAAACAAAAACAAAAAAATTTCCAGAAGGTGTTTATTGCGATGAAATACATTGCCGATCACAGAACGAATAGTAGTTAGAAGAGCTAGGTCGAACAAGAAGTAGAGGTATAGCAAACAGGGAAAATAGGGGCGAGATTTGTAGCAAATCGCTACAGAAAAAAAACAATGTTACAAAGAGCACAAACTATTCTAGGCTAAACGTGAATAAGTGACGTCATAATTCAGGTGTTAGCTCGTTGATGATATGGGCCAATGAGGTTTCATGGGTCAGCGACATGGGTCAGGAGTGGACCAATCAGAAATGAGAACGTCACCCAAGCAGCGAAAATAACATACTTAGATATAACACTGACATTAAATGAAACAGATTAACAATATTACTTTCAATTCAAAATAAAACATCAAACTCAACCATAATAATCAAATCAGAAAAATTAGCTAATTTTATCATTATAAATAAACAACATTCTATAATCCAACAGCCCCTGTCCACCCAGCAGTAAATGATGGTACCAGATATCAGTCATGAGTTGTGTCATGCATTCTGGGGATGTGGATCTCTCTAATACATCTTCCGTCCTTGTGGCGCCATAGCGTGGAGAGGGTCGGTTCTGCGGTGGCAGCGAGCTGCACGGGACACACCTGTGTGTGCTCATAAGCTTCGACTTCTTCCCGTGTAGCAGCTGTCACTTGAGGTATTTAACCTCAACTGAGATAAAAGCAGACAATACACACAATGCTATCTTACCGGAGCTGCGAAGTACAGCGCACGCAGCAATGCGGCGGCGCATGTCAACACGTACAGCGACTTCTGCACGGTAAGACGACAGGCTGCCGTCAGCGAAGGCCTCTTCAGCCGGCCGAACTCGGCACGAACACACAGCACTAGCTGAGTGAGGCACACGGCGCCCAACACGAAGAATGTGGCGGCGAATGCAGCAAAGTAGAGTGTATTGGGTGTGTCGCATTGTGTGCCGTCAAACTGGATCTGATTATCCCATAGAAACACATGCAGATTAACTTTAAGTGTGGGTCGATTTTCAACTGGTGATTTTTTTGTTTTTGTTTTTGTAATTTCATATTTGTCAAAGTCAGTCGTGCATAAAGAGTGCACTTTTTTCGGGGGGTTGAATTTTGGGGGCGATCAGTCACGTGCATTCATCACTGTGCAACGTCCTTGCAATAATGCCTATATATCAACAAATTCTACATAAATATAATATTTTTAACCTCTTTTTAGTGAACCTTTAGGTTATGAGGAGTTGATGGAAACATTTGGGGGGAGGGGGGTTAGTCCACTGTGCCCCCCTCCGGATACGCCCGTGGTCAAAGTAGAAACAATATGAAAAAATTATTGCCCTATCCCTAATCAATATGTTAGGAAATGCATTTGAAAATTAGTAAAGAGCTAAAATAGCGCATATATCCAATGTGCACTGGACCAAATTCATCTAAATATATTAATGTTGCGAAAATGTCATAGGATGCAAATTAACATGCTGATTAAGAATATAAAACAATTAAATGACCAAGTCTAACCCATATTTTTAGAAAAAATACTTTGAATTACGGCGAAAAGGGGGGATTTTTCTTCTTTTTTTTCGAATGCACATTTGCACATACAAGGTTTAATAATATTATAATTATCCTTAATTATAGCCAAATCCAGTAGCATGGGGTAAGAGTGCAAGTGCACTATTACCACCCTGCGTTGGGCCCATGTGTACCGGAAGCGCCCAAAAACTATAGATAGTTTGAGAAATACGAGCTTAGCACGTTATCACATGTACAACTCAAGCGTAACACAAGAAACTATACCAGAAGAAATATAGAAGCACAAGCAAATCATTCATAAAACAATTCACTAACAAACTACAAATACCCACACACACAAACACACACAAACACAAACACATGCACAAACACACATATACAAACACACACACACGTACAAACACACACACACACACAAACAAGCACACACACACAAATAGCCACACACACAAACACAAACGCACACACACACACACACACAAATACCCACATAAATAAACAAACAAACAAACACACACACACACACACACATGCCAACGCACTACATAAAACGCATATGCACCACATAGAATGTATGAAAATATATACACACACATATATACGCAGGTATATATACAGGCACTAGACTTATACAAAAAATATATATTCGTCTATACTTAGTGTGTGTGTGTGTGTGTGTGTGTGTGTGTGTGTGTGTGTGTGTGTGTGTGTGTGTGTTTGTATGTCCATGAATTCCCATAACTATACACAAAACATAAGTATGTAAGGACTAAACACAGCAAAATACACACACACACACACACACACAAATATTCTCGGAAATACCCGTAGTGCAAATACACAAACACACACACACACACTCACTCAAACCCAAACACACACACACACACACCCAAACACACACACGCACACACACACACATACACACAGTTTTCAAATGCTATGAATAATCAAATAAAGTTATTTGATTGCACGTTCGAAAAAAGTTAATAGTTGATTTCCAGTATCTTAATTAAACAATAATCAATTTTTATATTATTATTTCTTTTATTTCGTTCATTTTCACTTTTTCAGTGGTTCTTAACCTATTTTCTCTGATTGCCCACTTCTTAATGAGCCATCTTTTCATTTTCCACAACACAGCGCTGATAAATTCAATAAATTCAGTTGTTACATCAAAGTAAATGACATTAGAAACAAAAATAAACTAATCTGAATTGATAAAAAACACACACATAGTTGTCCTGTTCTGTCCGACCTTAAGCTTCCCACTTGACAACTTTACCATCACAAGTCACAAATCGGTCACAACAAACATGAAACATGAAACAAACGCTGCAATCGTCAAATGCCTACTGACAAACATACAAACGCACACAACTTCGCATCGACACGCTGACGAATACAGTACACGTGCACTATATGCGCCAACACAGGCGACAGCGTGGTGCGTATAAATATATCACCCAGTATATGCCTGTATGTCTGTCTGTATGTATGTCTGTCTGTCAATCGATGTTTACGGTGACCGCTAGTATGTCGCCACATTGGTTTGTATGTCCGGGTGTCATGCACATGCACATATGCACACATAAATACATCATTCGAGAACTAACACACATAAACACACACACACTGACACACACAAACTCATACACACTGACACACACACATACACACACACATACACACTGACACACACACACATATATACACACAAGATATTCATGACATACACGAATCGATAAACCGAAAAATACTCAAACAGAATGCGCACTCATATCTGATACGAATGATTCATATAAAACATACACTGACACACACACACACACAAACACACACACACATGTGTGTTCCATGAAAACGTGCTTTCCAATAATATGGAATGTACTTATACAACAACAAAAAAACCACAACTAATGCACTTCGAGGAAAACACGAAGGAAATAAATCAAATAGACAAACAAATAGACAAATCAAATAGAAAAACAAAATCACTGATCCAAAAAAACAAGCATATTTTTCTAATTCAAGATGAAAGACATTTGCGATAAACGCAAAACAAATTCAGTCAATTGCTCACATTACGTGCGAAATAGATTAGCAAGTTTGTCTCGATGACAAAGCAGAAATATCAAGAGTTTCAAATATTAAACCTCACTGAATCGGTTAGAAAAATGTACCGACAGTGTAATAATATAGGTTATGTCAAACGCCGATTATGTTCTATAGAAATGAGAGTAAATTTAACACAATTACAAATAAAATATTTCATAATCCAGTCAAACATTGATATAAGAAGCATCGATGAATTGAGATAATCAGTTGGACCCCAATTTTTTTAGGTTTCTATTTAAAAACTTGAAAGCAAAAAATAAAATTCTGAATAAAAATATACTATTTCATTGGTATGTTTCATATGTTCATCTATTTGTCTTTATTTCACTAGGAAACACGTAAATACTGTAATATCCTCGCGTACCACGAGCGTCAACAAAACATACACAGTCAAATCGGTATAAACCAACTAGGGTCTAGGCTGAATGTGTAAGGATTCAATAACATAAAAAACGCTTAAAAACGCACAAGAACGTTTCTATATTTTGCATAGATTTTAGGTTAGGTTAGTTTTAGCGTTCTAATGTAATGTGCTGCCTTTGCAGGAGGCGAGGGACTGGAAGAAATTCGTTAAATCAAATTTATCAATCTAATGTTCTTGATTTCTTACACATTTAGCGTGAAACCCCAACTAGCGCCTTATAGCACTGACACACAGGACTGAAATTTGTGAACCAACTTCCTATTGAACTTAAATCCGATCTCACTAGAACTACATATGCTACATTTAACAACAAAATTAAGAAACATTACCTAACTTTGCAAAAGCTACGTTGAAGTCACCAAGCACTATGTACGGTTTCGAGCTTGTTGTAATTCTTCCTGCAGATACTGTTCTCGTTGTCGTGTATAACCGTGTTTTCAACTTTGAGCTTGCTATATATATATGAGTGTTTAATTCTTGTCTTCGTTGTTGTATTTTTGCCAAATTTGTCTGATTACTGTTCATGCAATTTCATGTGAAAATTCTATTTGATTCTAAATTCTATTCTGTTCGTCAGGGCGGTGTGGCTCGACGAATTGATGCCTCTGACCAATGCTATGTTACTGTTGATGTTGTTGTTTGTTCTATGTTGTTTGTCGACGACGATGACTGAAACTCACTTCACACAGACACGATCCCTGATGACATTCTCCATGTCCACACTCCATATCGCACACGCCACCAAAATCTCCACCATCACTCTCGTTGGCTGCATCGTTGCGGGAAGAGGAGGACGGGGACCCTTGCGGAGGATGCATGGGTCCCAGGACCGAGTCTATTACACGGGACCAACCGTTCCGCACCAGATCCATGTCCCGTCCAGCTACCTACGATGCAAACACACATTACATTACGTTTTGGTAGATATTTATACATAGCGCCCTACATCCATCACAGTGGTTCCCAACCTTTTTCAGCTTGTTACCCAATTTAGCATCCCATATTAAGCATGTTACCCCTTTGTTACTGTACATGTTACTGTAAGCATTCACACACACACGCACGCGTGCACACACAACTATATATAACACGCCATATGAGCAATACAATATCCACACAATGCAAACAATAAACATAATATGCTAAGTTAACATTAATCCCAATACAACGTACCGCAATGTTTTCTTGAATTTCAGAATTCTCAACATTTTCCTGTCAGCCCTACATTACCCCCGAACAATTGCTAAATTACCCCCAGGGGGTAATTTACCCCCAGGTTGGGAACCACTGATCTAGAGGGTTCCTAGGGCGCTGCCAACACACACACATACACACACATACACACAATAAAACAGGAATCATAATTTCGGACTTCAAAAACCAAGAATCATTAACAGATGTGCAAACATATATAGCTTACCAAACATGACACAATAGATTATTGGAATAAATTACCAAAGAAAATTGTCAACCACAAAACACAACACAAATGTTTCAAAACAGAAGTAAGATTTCTGGAAGACAGGAGGCATGAGTCTTAATGATTCATTTCTGCGGAGACAACTCGATGAGAAGGATTCGGGAAAATGAGAGAGAGAGAGAGTTCAGTGAGATGAATGGATATAATGATAATTAGTAATTATCATTATATTGTGATCACTGATCACATGCACAACCCAATTGACACCCGAAAACTCAGAAAACAATATAGAAGACACGCAATCACGCAAGTCAAAGTCTCGATGAGTCTTGATGAAGTCTCGATGAGAACATACACACACACATACACACACATATACAGGTGTGTTGATGTCTGGAATCAGTTAGGGGAGAATATTGTAGGAGCTAATAGCGTAGGAGCATTTAAAGAAAGGCTGGATAGTGTGAAATACTGGGAATTTCAAGGAAGATAGGTTAGAGGGTGGGTTGGAGACAGGACAGCACGAGCATAGCTCATCTCCTGTGGTAAACAAATAGCTGAGTACACACACACACACACACATTACATCAAAACAGTGGTTCCCAACCTTTTCTAGTTTACGGCATCCTTGGCAAGCCTTTCAAAAGTTCCCGGCACAATTATAAGCAAATACATATTTAAAATCTCCGTTGTTTTTATTTCATTTTTTTCATTTCCACACTTTGCATCGGTGTAAAACAACAGCTTATACATGGATATGAAAATTTTATTTACACTGATCCTGCTATTACAAAAAAAATGGTATTGTAATACAAATATGCAATTTTCCCCATGAATTTCGGCGACACTCTCAAAAGATCCTGAATCTCAAAAGATCTCACGCGGCACCCCAGTTGCGAATCACTGTATTAAATTAACATAATATTTATACAACGTCCTGCACAGAAAAATGGGGCAGATATATGTTTTTCGTTTTGATATAGTGCAGTGTTGTTGTTTTTTCGAATCGTCAAAATGAAAACGACTTCCAAAATTGCATTTCTTTAATTGCATCAAAGCAATGAAACAGGATTTCTAATATTGTAATGAAGTAGAACATGAGGCGACATCGTACAACAGAAAATAAGCATTTAATCATGAAGGCTCATTATATATTTTTAGCCAGCTTAGTTATTTTGATAGTAGGCGAATATAGATACATACAGCATGTGTTGCCTTCATTACAAGACATATATAAAAATGCACAATTATTTAAATTTATGCCTTCACCAATATTTTAGGCAAATCGATGTTGTTTTGTTCAGATGCTGGGCATAGAAAGTTTTGGGTTCCTCACCACGAAAAATGTAAAAAAACTAAACACCTCCGAAAAAACCAACAATTAATAAAATTCTACCAGTTCATCAGTCTAAAAATATGTAAAAACTGTCTAGAAATTGAATATCCATTGGAAGCAGGTGATACACTAAAACCATATACCAGACATTCAGTCAAACTGACACAAGCCAATCGAATTTGAGTCATAACGAAGAAAACTCACCCCTTTTGAAGTACCCAGATACGGGTCACTCAAATCATACTGAAACATGCATTAAATTACCTCCATAAATAAGCCTAAACACACGCAAATAACGACTAAAGATGCACACAGCACTCCGAAGCATACTGTACAGATACACAATGCGATTTACAAGGTAAACAACAATAAATGTAACATACGCGCCACTCTTGAATCATTATTGATTTTCTATTCAAATTTTGTAAGACATTCGTAAATTATTCGACACATATTTATAACAGAAAGTTTATCAATTATGTGGTCGCAAAACAACTTGCTTTCCATGCTGTTTACTCATTTTATTATTTCTATGAGATTAGCATCTTCACAGTGGCATCTATATATAACTTGGAATTCATTTCTCGTTCGAACGTTACACACAGCAAACTTCGTTGAGAAAAGATGGCCTGTGAATATGAATTGATTACACCTGAAAAAACTGCGCTTCAGTGCTCATGTCCAAATTCTATTTCAAGCCTAAGTGAATTCTTTTCAATATACTACATTTACGATCTATGCAATCTTGCCGTTTTGTTTTTCTTCTTCCACCGAGAGCTCCCACCTCGAAATTCATCCGCCAACTTGGATGGCTTCCTGTACGGCAGCAAATCCACCACAAGGTTTGCTGCATCATCTTCAAGATCATCCACTCCGACTCTGCTCCTCCTTATCTCCGTTCTCTTCTTACTGTTTCTGATCGTCCGGGCCGCTCACTATCACGTAGTCTCTTCTGTCCCCGTGCTCTCAACGACTCCACCTGGTCTCCGAAATCATTTTTTCTCTGGACCTCGTTTGTTCAATGAACTTCCTCTTAAAATTCGATCTTCTCTCGCTTACAGGTCTTTTTCCACTTCTCTTTGTACATATCTTCTCGGTGTTTCTTCTGTTGAATCATTGTGTGAATCTATTGTGTGAATAACTGTTTGATTTATTGATCCGTAGTTATTTTCAGTTGTTCTTTCATAATATATCGCTGCTTATATCTTTATTTATGCGATACTGTTTGGTTAATTCCACATTGTGTACATTTTGTGACCATCCGCTTCTCGCGCATATGATAATGATAATACATGTGTTGTTGTTGTTGTTGTATGCAAATTTTGAGCAAATTTTAAAATTGCGACTTTGACAACGATGTAAATTTGAAACTGACTCAATCAAATATGCACCAAAAACAAATATTGAATATATTAAAATAGTTATCAAATATAAATATCACGCACTCGCACATATACATACACACATGCTCATGCTTATACAGACACACAAACAAACTCGTGTGTACATGATTAAAGAACTTACGAACTCTGTTACCATATATTTCTGTTAATTTTTCTAACAACCGACATGTGAAGGCTACACATTTCACACTGGCGAATTCTCCCCTAGACAGAGATATGAAGCCACACGCCTGAGGCAATATCCCATAGGAACGCTGTAGCTCATTAGCGCACGAGATTTCAAGAGGAAAACTTTGTATTCATCATGTACTGATGAGCTAATTAACACACACCAAACATCACAAATGTGTACAGTTACGCCAAACATTTCTTCCTTCTCAGAATGCAGTGCGTTTGTGCATATGTGTGTGTGTGTGTGTGTGTGTGTGTGTGTGTGTGTGTGTGTGTGTGTGTGTGTGTGTGTGTGTGTATGTCTGTGTGTGTGTCTGTGTGTGTGTGTCTGCTTGTGTGTGTGTGTGTGTGTGTCTGCTTGTGTGTGTGTGTATGTGTGTGTATGTCTGTGTGCGTGTCTGTTTGAGTGTGTGTGTATGTATCTGTGTATGTGTGTATGCTTATGTGTAGTACGGTACAACATCAAAACTGCAATTTATATTTTATTTTCATATATATAATTATATCCTTGTATCTTTGTATTTTAGTAAATGTCTATATATTGTTCGTACAGTGTGTGTGTGTGTGTGTGTGTGTGTGTGTGTGTGTGTGTGTGTGTGTGTGTGTGTGTGTGTGTGTGTGTGTGTGTGGGTGGGTGTAAGTGGGCGTGACACCCAGACCAGAGCTGTAGTACCGTTTTCTCTGTGTGTGTGTGTGCTTCATTGCCGCTGTTAGCTGTATCATTCGACGTTTACGATTATCGCAGCCTCCGCAGTCTCCTCTTCAGCAAGATGCAGCCGACGCGCTTCCAGAGCTGACCTCCCAGATGTGCGTGCCATAAGCCCATGGCCTCCCGAACACACCTGTGTGAGTGTGTGCGCTTGGGCGTGCCCCGCTGGGTTTCAAGTCGTATAAATCGTCGTTGAATACAACGCGCGTGCGCCGTTCAGAATCGGTCCCGGCATATTGGCGCACAGGAGGCGAACTACAGCAAGCGCTGCACGTGTACATAGTTCCCCCATACGCTGACATAGTTCCCCCACATATGCTGACATAGTTTCCACATATGCTGACATAGTTCCCCCACATATGCTGACATAGTTCCCCCACATATGCTGACATAGTTCCCCCATACGCTGACATGGTTCCCCCACATATGCTGACATAGTTCCCCCACATATGCTGACATAGTTCCCCCACATATGCTGACATAGTTCCCCCACATATGCTGACATAGTTCCCCCACATACGCTGACATAGTTCCCCCACATATGCTGACATAGTTCCCCCACATATGCTGACATAGTTCCCCCACATACACTGACATCGTTCCCCCATAAGCTAACATAGTTCCCCCACACACGCTAACATAGTTCCCCCAAATGTGTATATATTGAATAGTAATAACATTGTTTAATAAAAATAATACGTAAATATTTAACATGATTAAATATATTATTAATGTTGTCATTATTTTGTAACTGTTGCACAAAACGATTGAAAAGGGACACACAAACGATTGTACTTCTTCTTTTGGATAAATGATATATAATCCCACTTTGCATAGTATTGTCTTTTTTAATTGTCACATTGTCCAAAACCTTCAGGTTAGCTATTGTACTAACTTTCATGTTCGCTAAGGAGCTCATGCTCGGCGGACATTTGTCACCTTGATTTGTTCTTATTTTCTTATTATTGTATTGCTTGTGTGTGTGACAGTAAACTTACAATTTACAATTTACAATTCACAATTTACACAAAAACTATTTACAATGTTTTATGGGGCCTCCCGAAGTCAATAATTTGGGCCGCTATTACAAATAAAGCACTATTATAATAGAGGTCCCTTTTTGGCAAAATGCAGTTTAGAATAGTCATCACCTGCCACACGGAGGACGCTGCGAATCAAGCCGCCAAAAAACTTGAGGACGGCTTGGATGACGTAAGACTGAGTGTCCACCAGCGCTCTCCCTCACTTCTACCGAAGATTACGCTGACAAATGTGCCTCCAACTTCTCCCGAGAAATTGATATCCTCTCTACGCCTGAAAAACCCCATCGTTTCGTCCGCCCCTGCCTCGCAGCTCAAAGTAATGTTCATTTACACTGCAAAAACGGGTTTGTCGCATGCAGTGCTGGCGGTTTCTCCGGAAGTTCGACGTGCAATCAAGTCTGTCGGTGATCGGCTCTTCGTTGGCCTCCGCTGTTGTGTGGTGTACGACCGCTTCTGGGTTGTGCATTGCAGTCGGTGTGCTGGCCTGGGTCACCGTGCTGATCGCTGTCCGGTAGAAAACACCGTGACTTGTGGCTACTGTGCGGGCGCACATCAATCGTCGGCCTGTCAAAACCGCGATAGGGTCAAATGTGCAAACTGTTCCCGCCATTCGCGTCCATGTGACCACTCCTCTTTCTCATCGACCTGCCCCTCTTTCCTCGCTGTACGTGAATCGCTCCGTGCGCGCACCATTGTCGCCCCTCTCTCCTCACCCTCATCCAGTAATCTTCCCCTCTGCAACTCTTCCACTGCGTTTTGACTAACTGACCGTCCTCCGCCATTTATCCCTCCCACTGTATTGTCCACCACTCTCTCTTCTCCTCCGCTTGCCTCCACTTCTCTTTCCACCGTTCCTTCAATTTCTATTGGCCTACAAAACATTCGCTCAGCCCGCAACAAATCCTCACTAGTTTCTGATCTCTTGTCTCGCCACAACCTTTCTATTCTGTTTCTCACTGAGACATGGCTACTTCAATGCGATGTGCCAGTGTTTTTGGCCCAACTCCCATCATCCTACAACCTAATGCATGTCTGTCGCTCCTCCTCAAATTCTTCTAAAACTTCGGGTGGCGGTGTCGGCGTTATTTTTAATTCTTCTCTAGGTATTTCCTTACTTTCTGATCTTTCATTCACATCAATGTCATTTGAGTACATCGCTACTTCTCTGTTTCTGCCTGCGTCGCCTAAGCTGGGCCTACTGCTTGCCTACCGCCATAATAACCCAGGCTCATCTTCTCAATTTATCTCTGACTTTGACACCCTTATTTCGTATTTTTTCCAACATTTTCACGATAATTTTATTATTCTTGGGGACTTTAATTTCTGGGTGGACTGTCCCCTATCACAGCCCTATGCTTCTGATTTTCTTTCTTTACTTGAATCTTGGGGTCTTTCTGTTATAAATTCGGGTATTACTCATACTTCAGGCCACACTCTCGATCTTCTCATTTGTACAGCTTCATCCGCAAATTTAATTCTTCCCGGTCTGCTTACTTTCCCACCTGATGCCACCACATCCGATCATAGCTTCATTTCATTTGCTTTAAAACATCACAAACTGGCTTCTACACACTCACCAAAAACCTACTATGCACGTGATTACAGTAACTTCGACTCTTCCTATTTCTCTCTCCTCGTTTCTTCTTCTCTCTCTCCCACTATTTACAATTTTATTCCCCCTTCATCCATCTCACACTTCATAAATGAATCTTTGTGTGATATTAATGAGGTTCTGTTCCCACTGCGCCGCCGCGTGATAAAGTCCTCTGTCTCGCCACTTCCGTGGTTAAATTCGGACTTACGCCACTTACGTGCAGAGACCCGTGCCCATGAACGACGTTGGCGCCGATTTCGCACTGAGTCCAACTGGCTGTCTTTTTGCGACTCTCGCAATAGTTTTCTTTCCTCTCTCGATCTTGCAAAATCTGTATATTATAAAGATAAGCTTTCATCCCGCTCAAATTCCTCTGACTCCAGGTGGCACACCCTGAAATCTATCACCGGTTTTTCCAAATCGGCTCCTTGCTCTATTTCTGCGTCATGTTTTTCATCTTTTTTCTGCGATAAACTTATCTTCGCCAGATCAAAGCTTCCTTCATCCTCCCTTCCTCTAACTTTTTCGTCCTCAAATACTTCCCTCGATGCCTTCTCACCTATCACACCTGCGATGACAATCAAGCTTCTAACTAAGCTACAAAAATCCAGGTGCCCCTCTGATCCAATCAACTTTCGTGTTCTCTCTGACTCCATCTTTCTGCTTGCTCCTGTGCTTACCCATCTTGTAAATACTTCTTTTCTTCATGGAAATTTCCTAGCATCTAAACACGCCATTGTCTCACCTATTCTAAAAAAACCTTCCCTTGACTCCTCCATCCCCAGCAATTTCAGACCTATTTCTTTGCTTCCTCTTCCCTCCAAGCTTCTTGAGGCTGCCATTCTTCCTCAGCTCCGTCCTTGCATATATTCGGCCCTAGATCCATGTCAATCTGGTTTCGTTTCCGGGCACTCAACTGAAACTCTGCTCCTCTCTCTGCTTAATGATATACTTGCTTCTTTTTCCGTGGGTAATTCTGTGCTTTTCATTTCGCTTGACTTTTCTTCCGCTTTTGACCTTGTGAACCACTCCATCCTCCGCCAGGATCTACGGCATGCCGGTCTTTCTTCCTCCGCGCTGTCTCTATTGTCATCCTATCTTGCTGATCGGTCATTTTCGGTACGCTGTAACTCCGAATATTCATCTTCTTCTCCTATTATTTCGGGTGTTCCCCAAGGCTCTCTTCTCGGTCCTCTTTTGTTTAATCTTTATGTTTCTTCTCTTTGTCCGATCCTCCGCACCTATCCTATATCTTTCCACATTTATGCGGATGATATCCAAATTTATTTCCCTTTTTCGTCCTCTAACAGTTATCTCATCGACCAACTTCTATCCAACATTGCTGCCTGGGCGACCTCCAGAGATCTCCTCTTGAATCCCGATAAGACAGAGTATATTTTATTTCACCCTCCTAGGATATCTCCGAACTGTCTTCATTTGTCCCTCTCCTCTCATATTCGTAGTTTGGGCATTGTCTTTGATCCTTCACTTGATTTCTCCAAACATCTTTCAAACCTTACTCGATCCTGTCGATTCATCCTGCGCCAACTCTACCCTATACGCCGACACATCGACGAATCCTCTGCACTGCTTCTTGTTAATTCCTATATCTTCTCCCGTCTCGACTATTGCAATTCTCTATTTTTTCACCTACCTCAAAAATCTCTTCGATCCCTTCAGTCAATCATTAACCTTTCCTGTCGATTCGTTTTGCGTCTTCCACCTAGGACACCAACCTCTGTACATATTCGGCAACTAGGCTGGCTGCCAGTCCCTTCGAGGATCCATCATAAGCTCTGCTGTCTTGTATATAAACTTCTTCACTCGCCTTCTCCCCCTTCCTACTTACTTACCCTCCTACAGTGTAACGAGCGACCTTCCAGTCGTCGTCCTGTACCTCTTGTTTCTCCTCCTGCTCTTCATGAGTCAAACTGATCAGCCAAGTCTTTCTACTTTTCTGCTCCCCGTCTTTACAATCAACTTCCTCCTCATGTCCTGGAGCAAAAATCATACTCCTCATTCTCTTCTGCTCTGCAAAATTTTTTGCTATCTTTGCCCACACCTCTAACTCCTCCATTCCGAAAGCACTAAATCTTGTTCTCTCTACATTCGTTTTTCTTGGTTACCAGTGTTAATCTATGATGTGATGTGTCATGTGATGTTTGTTACTGTGTAAGATATTTCTTTTGCTGTTTTATACTCGTTTTTCTCTTATTTATCATGTGTGTTATTTTTGCTGGCTCATGTATTTTCCCTCTATGAGCTAATTCTCCTTTATATGGTTCGCACCAGTTTATCTCTTTTACGCGCCTCTGCTCTACTTGGCGCTATATCAAATACATGTTTGTTTGTTTGTTTTGTTTAGAACAGCCCCTCGGTCGGATGGGGACTAACAGTGCTTTTATGCACTATTTTATATTAAATTTCAATACGGGACCCCTAAATCACTCGGACCATATATACATTCTGAATCACACATGCTCAATCACACATACATTCACACACACACACACACGCGCGTATGTGCAGACGCTAACAAATATATATAAATATATCAATAAAATAATATATTGAATAATAGACAACAATAAAAAATTAACATAATAACTGGATTCCACACAAAAATTAGCATCACTTGCGGAATATCCTCTTATATATTTTATGTACATATATTTTCTCTTTCTATAATTGCTTACTTGTTCAACTCATTTCTTCTTTCTACATTTTTTGGCGCTTTCGGTATATGGGGCCACCGCAGGGTGGTAATAGTATACTTGCACTCTTCCTCCATGCTACTGAATTTGCCTGTAATTAATAATAATAAAAATTATGAGAATATTGAGTATATTCGCTGGATTCACACTATTAGTTTTTCTGGTTGAATCCATTTAGTTTATCGCGTTCGGCGTTACCACACCTGTGTATGTGCACACCTTTCAAACGTGTTTACCGCTTTCTTGTAAAATATATTTTCCGAAACGAAAGAGAACAATGAACCCTATTTGATTGATGAGAACTTAACGGACGTACGGACGCACTTCTCTGTGATGTCTTTTTCTGCTTCGTTCAGTGAGCTATCCGTCTTTCTTTCCGTTCTTCATGTACTCTTTCTTTGTCTATCCCACAATCTCTCTCTCTCCCTTTCGGCGTGTTTGGCATCTGTATAGCGCACAACTGTCGATTCAAAAGCGACACGCCAGCCAACGCAAGTGCCGTGTGTATGTATGTCTGTGTGTCTGTCTGTCTGTGTGTACCACTTACTCCCTGGACAAAAAACAGCGTCCATACACTTCACAGAGGGCTGATACATACAAACCTACTCTGAAATATTGCTTGTGCGTGCGTGTGTGCACGCATGTGTGTGTATGTGTATGTGCATGTGTGTGTGTGTGTGTGTGTGTGTGTGTGTGTGTGTGTGTGTGTGTGTGTATGTGTGTGTGTGTATGTGTGTGTCTGCGTGGTGAGCTTTTTGTCACTGCCGGAGCCGTTAAATGCACACTCATGCCTGGTAATGAAAGACTCCGAACGTCCGTCTGAACATCACGAGTATCTATCCATCTGTCTGTCTGTCTGTCTGTCTGTCTGTCTGTCTGTCTGTCTGTCTGTCTGTCTGTCTGTCTGTCTGTCTGTCTGTCTGTCGGCCTGTCTGTCTGTCTGTCTTGTCTTCGCAAAGAGCGAGTTTGAGACGTTCTGTCCTGCTAAAAACGTTTTCCTAAAAATCAACACTTTTTTATTTTGTTTCCAAATCGAAGGTCAGTAGCCAAAGACACTGGCAGATCCAGAGGGGGGCTTTGGGGGGCTGAAGTCTCGCCCCAAATGTTTCCATTAACTCCTCACAACCAAGAGGTTCACTAAGAGATAAATGAAAATAGATTTCAGTAGAATTTGTATATATAAACATTGTCGCAAAGACTTTACATAATTATGCATTCAGAGGACTGAACGGCCCCAAAATTCGCCCCTTCTCGCAAATTAATTCAGCCCCTCCTAAAATTACACTCTGAATCCGCCACTGGCCAAAGAACACGACGGAAGCCGACGCTAAGCGCCCACAAGATCTTCAGCGAACTGGCACAGAATGCATTTTGTTTTGTCTTGTGTGTTTATTTTGTTCACCATTACAAGATGTTCCAACCGATAGAGCAGGGGTTCCTAAACCTTTTTCGCTCCGCGACCCCCAGGAGAGATCCGGAGGGCTCCATGACCCCCAAGTAAAAATGAGAGAAGTTATAAAAACACCTTTATACTGAATTATTATCAAATTCAATAGTTTAATGCCATCGTTATTGAATGTATTCGAAAATACAAAGAAAAAACACAATAATTAAATGCTAATTTTGACTGATGCAAATATTTTCAGGTTGCTCTCACGACCCCCTGAAGTGGCCTCGCGATCCCCCTGGGGGTCACGACCCACCGGTTGGGAACCCTGGCGATAGAGCGTTTGGTTACAGCGAGTCAAATGAAGACGTTCCTGGTGGATGCTGCTCTTGAAGATGACGGATGATCCTTCAACAATACGATGTCGACTCGTCTCCACCAAGAATCTACGGAAATCACAGAGCTCAACGCCACTTCTTCCAAGAGTCCATCCTCCATTTCTCCCAATCCATGAATTTTTTCACTGCTTTTTCCATGATTATCTTCTGTGCACACACTTTGAACGGCTTTGCCGCTCAAACACACACACAACACACACACACACACACACACACACACACACACACACACACACACACACACACACACACACACATACACACACACACACACACACACACACACACACACACACACACGCACAGACAGACACACACACACGCTCACAACGCTGCCATGAGCACCTGAGTCAGGTAATTAGTGTTTTATTAGCACCTGTTGATTGTGGATTGTATCGCGTAACGAAGCGAAGAGCTGAGAACTGTCCGCTCACGTATTTTTGGGCTGTTCATCTCTTCGAGGTCTGAACTCGTAATGACTTTTGATGTGTACTTCAAGGCTTGAGAGAAGAAGATCAATCACCCAAGCTTGCAACAGAGAAAATATTGAATGAGATACAGAGAAAAACAAAGAAAATCCCATCTTGATATAAATTGTTTTTGAATTAAACACAATTTGTCATTCGCTGTCATATATTTGTGCAATAATATATTTAGCTATATGTTAGAACTTAGGATGCATTGCTCTTTTGTATATCATTTTGCGAATGTATAAAAACGGTTACTACACAATTCAACACTTTAATCTGTCCACTTTTCACCGATTTCTTATAGCGAAACATTGTTCTATCCGACAATATTATAGTTTCAAAGGAAAAGGCGATTTAATTCACAACACTCACACACACACACAATTTCATCTTTCAAATACAGTTTGCATCACATGCATAGAGGCTTCGGTATGTCTGTATGTCTGCCTGTGTGTGTGTGGATGTGTATTATTGTAATGAGAGATTTAGCGCAATTGAATAGGTAGTAGACACAGAATAGGATAGCGCATTGTGGGTACCTGGTTCATAATAATGTCTGCACACATTTTCCTCACGTAAGTCGCTGGTACATTGTGTTAATACAAAGGTAATTTTCTTTATGGATGTGCGTGTGTGTGTGTGTTTGTGTATGTGCATGTGCATGTATGTGTTTGTATACCATTCTCGTACGTATGGGATAAGATGAAAATTTTCTAATGTATGATGACGGAAAAAGCTGGCTTTTGTATGGACATAGTATGACAAATTTATACAGTTTCCTATCGTATTAAGTCAATGTAAATTATCGAAATTAAACTGTTTTGACACACATGCAGACACACACACACACACACACAGAGAGAGAGAGAAAGAGAGCAGACTTGAATGAGATAAAAAGAATGATAATATAGGTTAACAAGAAATAGATTATAATTTCAAACGCAAACTCGCATTCATTCTGTGACACATATGACAAACATACACACATACACACACACAAACACACACAAACACACACACATGACCCACACTACAATAGAGATGCCAATTGGCGTTACAAACCAATTCCTGGTCGAACAAGCGACACTCTACCATCATTGAATGTGCAAGATCTCTCTCCCAAGCTCTTTCTCTATCTCTACGTGTAGTCTTGCTTGCTTCGCTTCCCCAGGGCACACCCACTGTGAGATGTCATACACAATACATCGACGTGTGTGTGTGTGTGTGTGTGTCTGTGTGTGTGGCTGATTGAGTGAATTGGCCTCTCTCTGGGAGTACATTGAATCGCATCCTTTCAATCGCAACCTTTTTCCTCTGCTCCGTGATGTATGTGAGTGTGTGTGTGTGTGTGTGTGTGTGTGTGTGGGTGTGTGTGTGTGGGTGACACTGGGGAATGTGGGCTGTAAATTATGTTGGGTGTGAGTACGTGTGTGTGTGTGTGTGTGTGTGTGTGTGTGTGTGTCCTGTTGGCTCGGTACAGCGGGGTTTGTTACGATACCTTACTGTTCCTCATGGAGACGTGTGCATACTGAAATACGTCACCTCACTAACACGTAAAGTCTTCGTTAGGTATCGTTTTCTCTCGGATAATTGATCGTTTGAGAACACTTACACTAAATCTTCCAAAAAAACTATTATTTTACCGTAAAAATTGATTTTACTTATACAAAGTGGACTCCACAATGTTGGCGTAAAATGAAAGTTTTCAAATTTCCAATTTGAGCATTGTTCCGTTGCTAGTTTTGTGTACGAGTAATCTAACTAATCGTATACTCGTATAATCTAACAAAAATACATGTCGTACACTCGTATAATACAAATCGTATACTCGTAAGATAAAAATATACTCGTGAAAAATACTCTTAAAATCGTATATTCGTGTATTCGTAAATTACAAATTGTATACTCGTTTAATTTAACTAAAATACATGTTTTCATAAGAATTCAGTGAGTTCCAGCTATAACTTCAACTTGCTTGAAGATTGAAGACTTTTACACGAGCACGAAGAAAACATCACCAACAATTCCTGATGATGTATCTCAGTGTGTTTGGTCGCAATCAGCAACCTGTCGGACACACGGCAGACATCTTCTTGGACCTGTTGTAGAACCCAGACGACCATAGCCAGATTACCTAGCCACCCACACAGTGCCATAGACTTGTAAATGTAACATCTTTACGACCTTTCTAACTACGCCGGATTGTAAATCAACCCGTACAGACACACACACGTGCCAACACACACACATACACACACACACACACACACACACACACAGAGACACGTGCGCACATGTATTGTGTGTTGAATGTGCGTGTCTTTGAGCTTTGTGAAAACCGTTGTAGCTCTTACGCTCGCCGGAATACGAAGGTCCTTGAAAGTGATCGAAAAAGAGTCATTTATAATTTGGTTTTGGTGATTTTTTTGGTGTGGCTTTGTTTTGTGTGATATAAGTTCAATTTGTTGATGGTGTTTTGTCGTAAATTATTGTGAAATAATCATTCCCTAACAGACGAACTTCAAGTGTCACCTTCAACTATAAGCTTGTAGCTTTGACCTTAAACTTTTTTTTATCCGTCGAGTTCATAGAGAAAATATTCATAATATATAGTTAATTTTATTTTAGCAAAATGCTCGTGAGTCGAAAAAGTAGTAACCTTATTTGAGTCTTCCCGTTTGAAAATAAAAAAACCTTTTCCCATTTTTCAAAAATCTTGCAAATAACGCAATTTCTACGCAAATGTTCCTAGAATATTGTTGGCGAAATTTGTCACCAATGCAAGGAATCGAACGGTAAAGTTTGAAGTTCTGAAGTCAAGTTTGATTCGTAAATGAAAACATAGGACGTAGCACATAACATTGACTATAATCCGAGTAAAAAACCATCCAAATAATTTTATAATTACTCATAACCGAGAAAATTCGCCGGTGTGCGCTTATTTAAAAAAACTTATTCAAATGATTACTTAAATATTTAATTAATATAATAACAAATAGATAATTTTTCATTTACATATTTATTAATTTAATTACTTCATTCATTTGTCCAAATTATTTCATTTTTTTCCAGATGAGACTAGACTCTCCAAGTTGAATTTGGACGGATCCGGATTTTGTTATTGACATGACAATGAGATGAGTTTTGACACGGTTACACGTTGTGGTGGGCCTCCTGCAGAACCACAGTCAATTGGCACACAGAAGACCATGAGAATATCAGAACACTTCATGTGTGACCTGATCTGTCCGTCTACATTACGTCCAAGTGCATTGTTTTCGGAGTAAATTTATTCATCCCTCGAAATCATCCTACTGAACCCAAACACACACACACACACACACACACACACACACACACAACGAACACACTCTCATCTGTTTCCCTTGCCGATATCTTCTGCTCGTCTTCAAAGTGACGTCCAATTCTGACAGAAGCGACTCCGGTGGATTTTTCCGGTGGGAGAGCTGAGGAGAGGTTAGGGAAAAAGATGCAGGGGGTCAGGGAAACATGAAGAGCTACAATATAAATGTTCATGTTGAGGATTTTGTTTAGGGGTGGGGGGAACTCAAGAAGGCTGGACACATTTTTGGCGAGTTTCAGTCCCACCAAACCCCCAACCCCCTCCTCCTGGCGCCGCCACTGCTTATTGAGCAGGCTTCCCCAGCTAATCTGATGACGCCCAAGTATTCAAACCAGGATTACCGTGATTTGTATTCACCACCGCGTTCGATGTTATATTTCAACATGCCCGGAACAGAGTGTGTGTGTGTGAGCGGATGGAAGTTTGAGGAGTTTGAGTGAGCTGAGATTGGCTGTGGCTATGAGGATTTGGAGAGCAGGTTTAACAGATCCGCTGGCAAATATGCATTGACAGAAAGCAGCTCACGGCAAACGAGATAACCTGGGACCACCGTCATCGAATCCTATGTCGTCTTTTTGGTTTGTCAAGGTCGACACTCGATTCTGCATGTGTTTTCCAGCAGCAGCTCCGAGCACACTGCTTTTAGTCACCTGCTATCGGATTTCATCCGGCAGGGAAAGCCGTGTGTCCATTTCGAGAGCAAAAACAAATGGACTGACCGAAGATTGGTCAAGTGGTTTGTCACAATGTATTTCCTCTTGATAGAGATCGCTGGCGCATTTGTGGAATCGAGCAAAACATTTTCTCGACCACAAGAGCGAAGCACTAAATATCCACATTCACCTCCATTTATTGTCTTAAAATTACTGTTCAAAGATCAAACAATTCCGGATGGAGACGAGATGTATATTGATTGATAAATGTTCTAGATAGTAGAAACAAGATACGCTTCCACTGATTGAAGCTGAAAAGGTCGCACTCCAAAAACAGACACTTGGCGACCGATTTTCCCTCGAGATGGTCTTGTCTCAACAGCTGTGTGTGACATCTACACTTTACCGAAGAACACCGAGCGATTCACGGCACCACACACCGCTGACACTTTCCTACCCCGTCCTGTTGACGCGCTCGATCGTAGGCGTCGTCTGGACTTGACGGAGCGGCAGCAATCTGAAGCGACGTCGTGTCAGTTGCGATCGACGTGCGCAGCCGGCGGCTTTGTGGAGGCGGTGACTTTTTGGCCGCATGAGTCATTGCTGATGGCTGGCCATCGGAATGCGGCGGCTCCGTTCTTGCGGCGGTCCTCTCAGAGGTCCTCCGGCACTATCGCTGTCTTCGGCTTCGTGCCATCAACGACATTATCTGACACCGTCTTTTGAGACAGACACACACACGCACACACATACACATGCACACAGATACAGACACACACACAGGTACGGACAGGCACACAGACATACAAACACACACGTGGCGCTGACATTCAAAGAGGACGTTGGCGATTGGTGGACAGAAGATAGCGACGTCGCGTTGTTGATTCCGGTTAAGCAAAAGAAGATAGTTGTGCCAAGCAGAGGAGCGAAGCTGATATAGACACGTACAAAGAAAGAGGGGTTATGTCGGGAGCAGAATGTTTGTCATGCGAACAATAACATGAGTGATTGTTGAGTGGCTGATTCTAAATGTGTAAGTATTCAAGAACATTTGATTGAGAAAATTTGATTTAACGAATTTTTTCCAGTCCCTCGCCTCCTGCAATGACAGCACATTACATTAGAACGCTAAACCTCACCTAACCTGAAATCTATGAAAAATAGGAGCGTTTTTGTGCGTTTTCTAAGCGTTTTTTAAAATTAGCGTTTTTAATGTTCTTGATTCCTTACACATTTAGCCTAGACCTTGTTGAGTCGACGGTTTCTGCTTTGTGTGAATTCTAAACAGCCTTGTGATCAGCCAACGTCTGGAATTCATCAAACGACATAATTGATACCGTTTAGTGCTTACAAATAGTCCACAGGCAAATACAGTAAAATACAGTGAAATACAGTAAAATACAGTAAAATACAGTAAAATACAGTAAAATACATTAAAATACATTAAAATACATTAAAATACAGTCAAATACAGTCAAATACAGTCAAATACAGTCAAATACAGTCAAATACAGTCAAATACAGTCAGATACAGTCAAATACAGTCAAATACAGTGAAATACAGTGAAATACAGTGAAATACAGTAAAATACAGTAAAATACAGTCAAATACAGTCAAATACAGTCAAATACAGTGAAATACAGTGAAATACAGTGAAATACAGTAAAATACAGTAAAATACAGTAAAATACAGTCAAATACAGTAAAATACAGTCAAATACAGTCAAATACAGTCCCGGATATGAGAAAGTTGTTGGGAGAGGAGAAAAAGTCTCTTGTATTCGGGGTTCTCTATATATGCGGGCTACAATGCAATATATACTCTGTGAGCATATGCGAGAATGAACCTCACTGAAAATTCACTCGCTTGTAAACTATAATATATTGCGTCGATGATTTTCCAGATATTGAGGTGATTCATGAGGTTTGCGTGTGCTGACTCACTGGTATTGTATGAAGCCACATGATTCAACTGTGTGAAAACCAGCCACAGTAAACAGTGAGTCAGGATTACTCGGTGTGTAAGAATGTGTAAGAATGTCTTATCCATGTCCTTATTTGACCTCTGTTTTTGAATCGTCATTTCTTTCAATCATGCCTAAAAATTGCCCAAACATAAACACATTTCACTCTGCAAATCTACAATCCTCTCTCTCTCTCTATCTTCCTGCGATTACTCAGCGAATAATTATAGCGTTGCACTCAGCTTGACAAATTGCATGCAACAAATAGTGTATGCAACAAATAGCGTATATGCTTATATTGCTCATCAATTAACACACACACATACATTTGCATACACACACACACATAACTATGATACAAGTGATGAAAATACACATTTAATGCTAGCCTTTTTGTCTTACGCGTAATATGATTAATTAGCATTTGTGTTGTGAATAATTGATTGAATATTCCAGTATCGCTAATAAAAAAGATATTATAATAATTCTGAAGCACATAATATGACTTAATTATTAATAATATTTTTCAACATGACCGTTTTTGAGGCGTTTTCGTTGTCAGTCGTGTGATTTGAGCTCTAACTTCATAATTTTGCTGAGTAAAAAGTTTCAATAGAACACCCCAATTGGCTCGCAACTATACGATTACGAATGAAATGTTACTTCATAAATAACACACACACACATACACACATATACACACACATACATACATACATACACACGCTCAGCATGCGGCACAACCTCGCCAAATGAATTATACTGATTTAGCGATTTATGAAGGGTCGTGTTCAGTTGGCGCCATTAGTCAGCTGATTGCCACGGCGTGACCTTGACATTGCACAGCAGAAATCTGTCCCTCCGGGAGGTCTTGCTCTCTCACACACACACACACAGACACACACACACACATATATATAACACACATACACATAACCCACACATAACAAGATAGCGAACATAAAAGCAGCATTTTCGTACATTGATGAGGGGATACTAGCGAAATTGATTACATCCACCATTCGGCCAACATTGGAATATGCAGAAATTGTTTGGAGTCCACATTTACAAAAACATATTAAAAAACTCGAGAAGGTACAGAAATCAGCCACAAAAATCTTAGGAAGCATCAAACATTTGGTATATTTCGACAGACTAAAAAAGTTAGGTTTGACAACGCTAGAAGAAAGGAGAGTTAGAGGGGATTTAATCTCAGTTTATAGATGTCTTACAGGGAACGATAAAATGGAAAATCAGAAGTTGTTTCAATTATCAAAATCTAATAGGAATCACAGTTTTGGCCTACAAAAACGCAGGATTAAAAAGGACATCCAAAAATATAGTTTCCCAAATAGAGCAGTAGATACATGGAATAGGTTGCCAAGCGATGTAGTACACCAACCTACGACACAACTGTTTAAGAAGACATATGACAACTGGAAGGCGGCAGTCACGACTCATTCCTGCGAAGACAACTAGTAAAAATAACTAGTAAGAACATACACACACACACACACACACACACACACACACACACACACACACACACACACACACACACACACACACACACACACACACACACACACACACACACACACACACACACACTGACACACTGACACACACACAAGATAAGTCTGTGATGTATTGGGATTTGACATACGCTCGGCAGATGAACCAACTCCAATTAGACAACTATAGATTACCAAAACATCCAGATTAGACACCTAGACTTAGACACTTAGACAACTATAACTAGACAATTATAACTATTAGTAGACACCTAGACTACACATCTAGACTAGACACCTAGACTATACATCTAGACTATACACCTAGACTATACATCTAGACTAGACACCTAGACTATACACCTAGACTAGACACCTAGACTACACATCTAGACTAGACACCTAGACTATACATCTAGACTATACACCTAGACTATACACCTAAACTATACATCTAGACTGCTAGACAACTATAACTATAACCATGAAGATTTAACTATACAATTATAATTACAATTGAATGAGCTGGTTAGATACTGATGACGTCACAAGCCAGCTGTCACGAGCGCCAAGCAGAAAAACGACCACGGCAAGCAGAAAATTGAAGTGAGATAGATTTCTGCTTCGAATGCCAACATTTCCAATTGCTTATTTCTGCTCGATATTTTGTGGTTTCTATTTTGTTGCCGCTCCCTGATGATGACGACGCGGGATCAATGATCACCAATGATCCTTGTGATCTGATCCTTCATCACAACTTCGTGCTTGCTGAAGTCCTCATGGAGTTGACATACACCTCTCAGCCATACACACAAACACACACAAACACACACACACAAACACACACACACACACACACACATACACACACACATACACACACATAGACGACTCAACTACGATGCGGCCAACTTGATGTTATCACATATTTCTGAATGAAAGTATGTTCGCATGTGTGTGTGTGTGTGTTTAGTTCAATGTTTAGTTCGATGTTTAATTCAAAGTTTAATTCTATGCATACCTGTATATATGCATGTCGTTGTATGAAAGATTATATATGTATCCATGAGTGAATGAGAGTGTGCGTGAAGTGTGGATGAAATTGCAATGAAAAGCGCAATACGGGCGATTGCAATAAACGCAATTATCATTCTTATTATTATAGACACACACATACATACACACATACACACATACACACACACGTGGTACTAACCAATTATTATCAGCAACAGGGAGATTCCCTATGGGAATATCTTGAAAGAGATTCATTGAATCTTGAAGGATATATCTTGAAAGAAATAGACAACGGCAGTACTTTTATATAGGATTTTTCTTTCAAGGAAAAATATAACCCTATTTTGTTTTTGTTTGAATAAATATCGCACAGGATCTCATTGAACATCCTTCGTTTTGCTCCGCGATTTCCAATAATTACACAGATAAATATTACACGTTTTATATTACCTGATTTCACTTCCATTTACTATCTACATTACAAATGACCTATACTTCTTATGGAATTCTGCTGTTTGGCCACAATACACACACACACACACACACACACACACACACACACACACACACACACACACACACACACACACACACACACACACACACACACACATACACAAACCACACACTTTTTCCCGAACAAAAACGTTCCCAATTTACCTGATTACAACGCTTGTGTAATGATAGCCACTTCTTTTATGGTTTTCGCCAAATATCTATCGATGTTTTCCTATATCCTGTCTGTCCTATCTATCAAACATGAACACACATGCTTGTACGTCTGTCTGTGTGTGTGTGTGTGTGTGTGTGTGTGTGTGTGTGTGTGTGTGTGTGTGTGTGTGTGTGTGTGTGTGTGTGTGTGTGTGTGTGTGTGTGTGTGTGTGTGTGTGTGTGTGTGTGTGTGTGTTGTGTCCGATAGTTCGGTCCATGTAAAAGGTGCGTTTGGCATATATAGACCAATCATTGGGCCAGTTTTGGTTGTGAGTCCGAATAGAGCTCAAAAGGGTTGTGTCGATTTTGGTGTTGATAATGTTGTCACCTGAAGCTGTAATGTATCTATTCGTCCTTGGTCTTTAACGGACGACAAAAACGCGTCAGATAGCTGGGCTGATATACGAGATGATTTCTGTCGAAACAATGCTTGATAGATGACAAAAAAAACGGCCTAGAAATCTCAAGCGCGTAGGTGAGTGTAGTGGAGATTTGCGAGGGATTAAGAGTGGATTTCACGTGTGTGTATGTGTGTGTGTGTGTGTGTGTGTGTGTGTGTGTGTGTGTGTGTGTGTGTGTGTGTGTGCATATATTGCTCGCAGATGTGTACATGCGTTGCAATTTGAAAACTCCCAACGCATTGTCGGTTAAAATTAGCCAAAAATCACTACACATAAAATTCGAACACAACAGATTTGATAAACTTGCATGCATTTTTGTATTTGTATGTATGTGTGTCTGCACCAATTGTAAATGTGTTATATTATTATCTAATCTTATCACAGAATGCCATGGAATCACGATTTACCTGGAATAACCAACGTTTCCTGCTCAATCAAACACCTGTCTAGATATCTGCTTCACATCGCCTCGTAATATGTATGTCTGTGTGCATGTGTGTGTGTGTGTGCTTGTATGTGAGTGTGTGTGTGTGTTTGTGTGTGTGTGTGTGTGTGTGAAAGATTGTTTCTTGTCGCTGTGTGTATCAGGAACCGAGAGAAAATTGCTGGCTAGAATCCAAAGGAGATGGAATTACAAGGATTTGAACTTGTCACCGCCAAGACAGACAGAAAAAAACTCAAGCAGAAATATCATCACAAAGAGTGCCGAAACTCATGTCATTTCCTGTGTGTGTGTGTGTGTGTGTGCGTGTGTGTGTGATTTTTTGCTAGGGCTAGCTGGTTTGTAACGTCAAAAAGAGTGTATGTCCTGTTAGGGCTTTTGTTTAAATGCATTCAACGCCAACGCCTAACTAAGCGCTCAACTACACTAACTCACAAAGGCCAAATTATACACTTCCAAATACGCCCTTTCTGGTCCTACAGTACAGTACACTACTACTACAAGGACATCCACCAAAACGAACTGCATTTTGCCCTTTCTTTGTGCCAGTGGCGACGCCAGGTTTTTTCCGGTGGGGAGGCTGAGGGAGATTAAGTAAAACTCCGCGAGGGAAACTTTGCGAAACATCAGTAGCTACACTCGAACTGAGGAATTCAAGGGGGGCTTTTTGAGAAGACTTCATCCCTTCCTAATTATCCCTCCCTTTGGCATCGCCATTGCGCTCTCTGGTCCTTGCTCGAAACGTTTCAAGATCTTCTGCTTGAACACCAATTGTCACAGGAACAAAATGTCCTATGTCCTAAACCTCGCACCAATACACACGCACCATTTCGTCGCTCAGCGATTAACTCGTCAAGCGTCTGCCAATTACATTGTCCCTCGGCCTGTTTGTATGTCCGTCTGTCTGTCTGTCCGTTCGTGTGTCTGCGCTATTGTGTCTGTCCGTATGTGCCCACGTGCGCGCATGTGTATGCTATGTGTGTGTGTATGTGTGTGTGTGTGTGTGTGTGTGTGTGTGTGTCGGTGTTAATTTTGTCCCGGGCTCTCGTAAAGCCAATTACGCACACACCTACACACACACACATACACACACACACACACATACACACACACACACATACACACACATACACACACACACACACAGACAGGTCAGGTGAAACGACACCTGCTGAAGACGCGTTAATCACACTCTCTCACCTATCTGTATGTCTGTCTGTCTGTCTGTCTGTCTCTTTGTGTGTGTGTGTGTGTCCGTTATCTACTCAGATTCTTGGTTGTTGCACACGCGCGCACGAGATGAATGCATGTCATCATTGTCTGCGTTGCATATTGCACATATCAGATTGCATGCAATTATCATTAAGCATTCGTGTGTGTGTGTGTGTGTGCGAGTGTGTTTTAGCCAATTTGTATTTGTGTGTGTACGTCTGTTTGTCGTCAAATGTGTATTTACGAGTGTGTGTGTGTGTATGTGTGTGTATGTATGAGCATGTGTGTGTGTGTGTGTGTGTGTGTGTATTTATGTGTGTGTTTGTGCTTGTCTGCAATTTTGCATTTGTCTGTATGTGTGTATGTATGTGTGTGTTTCTGTCTTCACGTGTACGTGATTATGTTTGTGTGCGTGCGTGTGTGTGTTTGCAATTTCGCATTAATCTGTATATATGTGTGTGTGTGTGTGTGTGTGTGTGTTTACAAGTGTAAAAGAATGTGTGTGTGAACGTTTATGTGTGTTTGCTTGTTTGTTTGTGTGAGTGCGTATACATTTGCTTTCGTAGCTGTTTTGCTGAGCGTGAGAACTGGTTTGTATGTCGGTGTGTGCGTCCGATGTGTGTGTGTGTGTGTGAATGCGCAAGTTACCCTTGACAAAACGGTACCGGTTCTATAAGCAAGCGGTTTATATGTGTGTGTGTGTGTGTGTGCAAGAATGAACCTAGAAGAATCTATATATATATATATATATATTACTCTAGGCTAATGAGTAAATGTTTGTTACTCCAAGTACCAATGTACTAGGACTCCGTGGTGTAGTTGTTAGCACACCCGCCTCACAAGCGGGAGGTCCGTGGTTCGAAACCCGGCGGAGGAGAATTTCTTTGGGCGAATTATATAATCCAACAGCCCCTGTCCACCCAGCAGTAAATGATGGTACCAGATATCAGTCATGTATTGTGTCATGCATTCTGGGGAGGTGGTCCTCTCTAATATGTCTTCCGTCCTTGTGGCGTCATAGCGTGGAGAGGGTCGATTCTGCGGTGGCAGCGAGCTGCACGGGACACACCTGTGTGTGTTCATAAGTCAAGTTATATGGAATTATGTCCCTTGAGCTAAAATGAATATATTTTGAAGAAATATTAGCACATTACACATTCTCCCATGTACTGTATCATTCATCAATCCTCCTCAGCTCTGTATTACCTCTCTCTCTCTCTCTCTATTCTTGGCTCGTACGGTACTGAGGCACTATCGAGATCATATCATCGAATTCTGTATTCATGCCGTGTGCACGATCATCATACCACCGTACCTGCGCGTGTATGCGCGTCTGTGCGCACACGAGTGTGTGTCTGAGTGTGTGTCTGAGTGTGTGTGTATGGATGGATGAGATGAATAAGAGACAAGGAGAGAAAGAGAGTGTGTGTGTGTTTGGCATGAGTTATTGAAATCTGGCAGAGATATTGGAGATCAAAGTTGGATAAACGCTATTCATAATGAACTTACCCAGCTACCAGCCATTGATGATTTGTCCCTCGACACAATAATAAGTACTAAGGGAGAATATGTCATTTGTCTTTGGGTGAAATAAAAAAAAAACAGTGTATACTAAAAACAAAAATGTAATTATAAAAAGTAACTATATATAGAAAAATATATAACTTGTATATTAGATCTTGCTTTTACTTTATTAACTGCTGGGGAAAAATTCACAGTCAAGCCCCACGTTTGTTTTGTACTGAAGCCGCCTATGCATGCTAACACGACGCCTATGTCCGCCTATGCCCAGCTGATGCACGATATGGCGGGATCAATAGCATATGCTTTCTCAACGAACAAAAACCAGATGTATTCATTAGCTCTCAGCATTCGCCTATTGAATCCAAATGGCTAATCGTGGACACACACACACACAGACAGACAGACAGACAGACATACACTCACAGGTGCGTACAGGTGTACACAACGAGAGTGGGAGAGTGTGTGTGTGTGTGTGTGGTACATCGGCGTAAAGACACATAGCGCATATATAGGTCGCTACACACACATATATATACAAGATGTATGCAAACTATGAAAATCTCACACGCAAACACACACACACACACACACACGCTCGTACATACACCCAGACAGACAGACAGACAAACTCAGTGCGACATTTATGGGCAAATGCGCGCCAACTATGCTCTCATTACCAGTATGACACACACACACACACACACACACAAACATACATACTTGCATACTTGCATGTACAAACTAATAGGTCTGTGTATGTATGCATGTGTGTGTGTGTGTATGTGTGTGTGTGAATGTCTAGCAAACACAATATATCTTTCGTCTGGGAATCGCTGTGTGTGTATGTGTGTGTGTGTGTGTGTGTGTGTATGTGTGTGTGTGTGTGTGTGTGTGTGTGTGTGTGTGTGTGTGTGTGAACATTTGAATGTACATCTGAGTGTATATATGTGTATCTGCGTGCACACATCTGTTATATGTATGTGCGTGTGTGTATGTATGTGGGTGTGTGTGTGTATGCTAGTTCAAGTCATCTTATCTTCACGTGTTGGTATGCACGCGTATACCCCACATTTCTAGAATATATATATATATATATATATATATATATATATATATATATATATATATATACAGGATGTCTAAAAATATATACACATTTTATCAGCTGATAACTGAATAATTAATTATTTTTCTTTGTAGACGGAACTAATTGAACCGAGTGATTGCAGTCAGACGGAACTTTGAAGAACACAAATTATTATTTCAAAATGCTACTGGAAGAATAAAAACACAGTTGAAGAGCAAAGACAATTTAGGATGAAGTTTCATAAGAAACCGCCAACACTAATTAACATCACTCTAATTAGATATCTAAGAGTTATTTTTTAAATTAAACTTGGACTTGAACATGCGGTAACATGACAATAAAATGGTTTTTGTCAATTATTTTGCTTATTGAAAATTATTGTAATTATAATAAGCGCAAAGTTAATATGTATATGCATGCGTGTGTGTCTGCGTGTTTGTGTTTCTGTATGTATGTGTGTATGTGTGTGTGTGCTCTAATATCATTTATAAGACTGCCTAGACACCTGTATTTCCTACAGGTGCGCAGAATGGTAAAATAAAGAGAGATCTTGTCGCGCCCACTTCCTGTGACACGGTGGGCTTGCGTGATCGTCCGGGGTAATTACCCCACCGCATTACCCCACATCTCACCGCACACACACACACACACACACACACGCACACACACGCCAGAACATCATTTCGGACCTCACAGCAGGAATCAAACTTGCCCTTATGTCCTATTATAGGTCCAGTGTACCTCAACTTGACCGCGCGTGCGAATAAGAGGCGGTTACACTGACACCACACACACACACGGTGGTCCCTCGGCAGTGACACAGACACACAGACACACAGACACACAGAGACACAGACACACCACTTCCGTCATGCTAAACTCACATGAATTGAATTGGGCCGTTCAAGTGCAGCACTAAACTCTAAACTAAACTCACTAAACACACACTAAACTCCTCCGCTAATATCAGTGAGATGCACCTCTCTAGAAGGATCTTGGAGAATGATCATGGATGGATCGTTCTGAGAGATGATGGATATACCAGGACAATATGTGATCAATGGATCATCGATATATGAGAACATTGAGATTTTTTTGAGAAAATTGCGATTTCTTCCAATACAGGAAAATACCAAGCGTATTCAACCAAATCAACCACGTGAAACAATTATATATTCACCACTAGGCATGCAATGCAATGCAATACTGCAGGGTGGATTCAGTTTATCAACCAAAATGAACCCATCAAAGCCATCATAGTCAGATAATCTACTCCGCATCGAAATTCTTCCTTCTTCTTTACTACAGAATCCGTTGTTCCCAGGTGTGATCCGGATCACGTAGAGAACATGGCTGACATCCAACGGTGTTTGCTGTCACCATGCCGAAGTGACACTCCAGATCTCCATCCTCATCCACTCTGTCCTTCTCGCTTTTGCTCTCATTTGCTCGCTCACAAACTCACTCTCTATCTGTGTTTCTCGCTGTGGTTGACGCACTTATCTCGAGTGGTCGCAGGTTGACGCTTTCTATCGTCGCACGGCATCTCAGAGGACCGTGACACGAGCACATACACACGCACACACGCACATACAGACATACAGACGCACAGGTGCACACTCAGGCACGCCCACCTATAAGACGAAAGGTTCCAAAACTGATGAAGCTCTTCGCTAAGCTTTGCTCATTGAATAGCAAATGAAACAACGATATCCAAAGAGAATTTTCGAAAATGATTCTACTCTGAATTTTTCTGCTCTCGATGTTCTGCTTCGTTGGGACCAGTGTGGGCCACGTTCTGGTTACGTCCCTGCTATCACTGCACATATACATGCACCTACACACACCCACACACAGACATACATACAAACACGCACGGGCACACTCTGAGGAGCTTGCAGATCGTGGACGCGATAGGGAAGACGCCGTCGGTCCAAGACTTGACGTTCCGCATGGCAGCAGTATTCTGATTTCCGCCGCCAACAGAGCGTTAACGGTATCGCTCCGAATATCAACGACCAACTACTTTCCTCAGACGTCCACTCTACCCCGAGGTCCACTCTCCTCAAAGGTCCTCTCTCCTCAGAGGTCCACTCTCCTCCGATGTCTACTCTATTCCGAGATTCACTCTCCTCCAAGATCCACTCTATCCCTTCTCCACAGAGGTCCTCTCTTTGTCGCCGATTTTTTGCTATCGCTCTTTTTCTCTCCTGTGACGCCTATCCGCTGAGCTCATCGCTTAGCTTATGCATCATTTCGGCGCTGCTTATCTCTGGCAAATGCTACGTCGGGGAAAATGCGAGATAACAAATAATAGGGCTTGTGCAGTGCGTCCATTGTCCTTGTGCATGAGCGCGCAAGCATTTTCGATCCACAAGATCATTTCTAACATAGATGTGCCCTCTAGTACAGTGCTACTCAAAGTGTGGTACGCGTACCGGTGACGGTACGCGAGCCATCGTCTACCGGTACGTGGAGATTTTCCAGAAAAGAAAGAAACAGTAGTCAAACTCCATGCCACGGTGAAATGTCAACTTACTTTTATTATGTATTCATTATATTTTTCCTGTATATATGAATATTACTATTATTCTACTATTATTATTAATATATGAATATTACTATTACTATTTACTGAATATTGCTTCACCTGCCGGTCCCTGACACATTGAAAAAAAAACCTGCCGATCCGCCACATCAGATAGTTTGAGAAGCACTGCTCCAGTAGACTTCAATATGCCATCATCGTGAAAATTATGCCGGAATTGAAGCGAACATCGCCGATATTTCACGTATAAACAAGGTGTTATGATAATATGATACGATAATGATGATACGATGAGCTGTAAACACCACTTACACACATACACACACATACACACACACACACAACTGGAAGCAGAAATTACCAATTGTCTCAACGAGCATCAAGCGTTTGTATATATAAGCAATTATAACAATGACAAGTATAATAACGAAATTTATATAACACAAGGTAGAAATCGAACAATTTCCGCTACTCATGAAGACGATTTTACTCGTAGACGATTACTAGTAAATCTAGAGTAAATCCCATGTGATTCAAGTTCTCTTTTTTCTAGCTTTCCTAACTCAACGATCAATTATGAGTGTTCAAAGTTGACTCAGTTGGTCAATTGCATGAGACCCTCAATAATTTTCGACCTATTCAATTACAACACACACACACACACAAGCACACACACACACACACACACACATATGTAGTTAATCATGGGTGAATGCGTGT
>OU696583.1:7896821-7909321 GCA_916048095.2 Sacculina carcini
ACATACATACATACACACACACACACACACACACACACACACACACACACACACACACACAGCACACAGCACACACACACACACACACACACACAACAGACTAAATTGAGACATAATACACACACACACATATATACACATACACACGCTTACATACACGCGTTTGTTCACACGCTTTGACTAGCACACACACACACACACACACACACACATAGCGTACATAGCGTACATAGACACACGCAAGTACCTGAACATGCAAGCATACGGACATACAAACAGGCAAGAAAGAATCATGGCATTGCTCATGTTGTCATGCTGACATCAATGGTGCGACATACACACACATACACACACACATACACACACATATATACACACATACATACATACGCACACAGAAGCCAAAAACATGGTGCATGGGAGATTGCACATACACACACACACACACACACATACACGCACACACATAAACACACACACACACACATACACATATACACACACATACACCTATACACATATACACACACATACACATATGCATGTATACACTTACATGCAGCCGAACATACATCGACGGGTACGCATACATCATGATGTTTCTGAGGTGACCGCCGATGACCCACTAGATGTTTTTGCATGTGCACACACACATACAAACACACACAAACATACATGCACTTACACACACACACACACACACATACACACACACACACACACACACACACACACATACACACACACACACAGGTGTATGTCACCATTGTACGTTGTCAGAATAGGTAAGATGCAATGATGTGTTTTGCGAATATGTTCGTATGTCTGTGTGTGTGTATGTGTGTATGTGTGTGTGTGTGTGTGGGGAAACGAAAGGTACTGACACGACACCACTGACACGACATCACTGACACGACATCACTGACACGACATCACTGACACGACATCAATGACACGACATCACTGACACGAAATCACTGACACGACACCACTGACACGACATCACTGACACGACATCAATGACACGACATCACTGACACGACATCACTGACACGACACCACTGATACGACATCACTGACACGACATCACTGACACGACATCACTGACACGACATCACTGACACGACATCACTGACACGACATCACTGACACGACACCACTGACACGACATCACTGACATGACATCACTGACACGACATCACTGACACGACATCACTGACACGACATCACTGACACGACATCACTGACACGACATCACTGACACGACATCACTGACACGACACCACTGACACGACATCACCGATACATCACACTTTGGAAGAAAATTTACTTGAAATATTTTTTAGAAGTCTTGAAGAAAGTTGTGTTTGAAACACTGTATGTTTTTCAAAACATGTTTTAGTGTTCTATTTATCTGTACTGTTTTTGCGCAGTACAAATAATAATTTTAATAGCACAATATCATAATTGGCATTTATTAATATATCATAATTCATATTAAATTTTACATTATACAAATTAATATAAAATAACATTAATTTATAAATACAGCATAATTTTAATAGAAAGACTAATTTTTTGCCCGCACAATAGAAAACATATTTTCTGAACGATTTAATTTCTTACGCTTTCAAATACTTTTCTTGAGATTCAAATAATTTCTTTGAGAATATAAATATTTTGTAGAGCAGGAAGGGGCAGCTTTTTCATAGCGAGGGCCAGATGAGCGAATTGTTACACCAAAATGAACAAAACCGAAAACAAACATTTGCGTTGATAAAGTTATATTTCCGCATTGCTATTGTTACGATTACTAAAACAACAACAACAAGCACTACTAAATACAATAATGAAAATTATTACAACAATAATCAATAAGTAAATGTATTTCAATAATATATTTTTTATAGACAATTCAAGATTTATTGGCATTTCTAGATTTCCTAGAAGCCTAAGTTTGCAACAATGAAACTGAATTTATGCAAGATTAATCACAAGCCACTTGTGCCTGCTGCAAGTTATTGCACAACATTGCAACCTATATTTAAACGGTGCAAACGGATCAGACGACGCATTGCACAATTGCAGATAATCTCTGCAACTAATTATATTCGAAAATTAATCGGCCACGATTTCGCAAGCGGAAATTTGCGGTGTTGAGCAGAAATTGGTTTCTGCTCAATGTTTTCTGCTCAACAAGAGGTTTCAAAAAGTGAGTCATTTAGTGGCCTATTTCGGTTCAAGCATGCAATGACAGATCTTGCAATGCAGTATTGCAGTATTGCAGTATTTGCATATGCAAATTTACCAAAAACTCAAACTTACTATAAAGGACGAAAAAAACTAATTTTGCACTCAGATTGCATAATATATCTATTTGTATTCGTACATAATGGATTTCAGCTTGAAGACCTGAAGATTTTATGCAAAATATATGTATTATATATATTGTAATATATTTAATCGTATCAAGCTAAAATGTATCATTTAACAAGTATAAACATTTCAAAAGTACTAAATTTATGAAATCAGTGGCGAATCCAAAGTGCAATTTCGAGAGGAGCTGAATTAATTTTTGGGGGGCTGAATTTTGAGGGGGGCGATCAGTCTTGTACATGCATCATTATGCAACGTAATTGCAATAATGCTTATATTAACAAATTCTACATAAAAACTTTTTTTCTTGACCTCTTGGTTATGAAGAGTTAATGGAAACATTTGGGGGGGGGCTTCACGCCCCTGAGTCCCCCCTCTGAATCCGCCAGTGTATAAAATATCTCCAATCATTATATTTCAAGATATTTTTTGATTTTCCTCAATTTTTAGACCATCAATCCAATGAAATTCAATGGTGACATTTGTGTATAATTCTCTCCAATGTGAAATCAATGAGTGAAAACAGGAATTTTTCCAGGGATGCTGTAACTCTCTCTCAATCTCTCTCTCTCTCTCTTTTGAGGAATTCCAGAGAGAAGCGACACTTTTATAATCAAATGTCGGGAGATGAATCAATTACATCTCACACACGTGCGTTTAACACTGTTCAAGATTAAATCAACCTTTAGCGACATAACCACATACACACACACACATACACACATACACACACATACACACACACACACAGTTATGCGACCTTGCAAATTCTTGGAGGAAAAACAGCACAAATGAGAAATGAACTGTTTTTTCCCAATTGTTCTTTCCCAGTTTCGGGTACGCTTTCAATTTCATCAAAATGTGTGTGTGTGTGTGTGTGTGTGTGTGTGTGTGTCAGTGTGTGTGTGTGTGTGGGTGTTATTTGTCGGGGCGTGTGTCTAGAGGGTCACCGCGGGTGGAACACAGCGGGAGAACTTCAGAACAAGCAAGCAAAGATGACAAGATCCCTGAGGAATTCCCCTAGCACAAATTTAGCTGGGCGCCGCCAATTGGGGGGGAAGAGACCGACGATGGGGGGGAGGGGTATTTTTCTTGGGGGAGCATAGCACAAGTCAAGCAGAAAAATAGCTCGCACACACACACACACACACACACACACACACACACATACACACATACATACAGACAGACGGCAACCGCAGACAGTTAACAGCAAAACATTTTCAGTGGTCTCCAACAAGCAAATTCCAATTACACACCGGTGGGGGGTATTGTCGGAGAAAGAGCAGGGAGGGGCAGAGTGTTTGGGGGGAGGGCTGTTTTTGGAGTGTCAGTGACATATACGACACGGTGCGGTAAGCTGACATCTTCATATACACACTGACACTGACACACACACACACACACACACACACACACACACAGACAGACAGACACACACACAGACACACAGACGGATGTTCCTATAGGGAAAGTTTTCGCTAAGATATGAGGAACCGAAATTGGCACAACACTTTGAAATGCCTACAAAGTCATTCGGCAGATGGCTATCATATTCCAAAACGACACACACACACACACACATATACATACACACATACACATACACACACAGACGATGACTCACACACACATACACACACGATGAGACACACACACACACACACACACACACACACACACACACACACACACATATATATATATATACTAGCATTAAAACCCGCCCGTTGTGCGGAGCAATTCATAAATATATTGCAAATCAAAAACAAATAAGGCAAACCCATAAAAACCTTAATCAATTAAAAAGTCTAAATTTCACTATTTTTAATTTTATTTTGACAAAACATTTTCACTCAGCCCGCCTCATATTCAGCCCGGCCGACGTGCGGAATAATTCAGTACTCGAACACCATCCGTTCTGGTTCTTGAAGTCAAATCCATTAGTTTTGTATATGAATTCATTCTTCACGGTGAAATTGAACGTTTTATTGCTGCCCGCGGGACATTTTTATTTCATAAAAATGAGCCATCGCTTCGTTTGCGTTTGAAGCCCCTGATCATTGAACCAGCGAACAATGAACCAGCGCAATTATGTCACCTCATATTCAAGCATACATACACAGACAGACAGATAATTTCTTCTTTATGTATATATATATAGCATTCAAACCCGCCCGTTGTGCGGAGCAATTAATAACATGAAATTCATATTCAATTCATAAAAAATATGGAAAAATAAAAATGAAATAGGGTACACTCATAAAAATATTCATCTATTGATAATTATAAGTTTAATTATTTTTATTTCGACAAAATATTTCCCCTCAGTCCGCCTGAGTCATTTTTAAACCCGCCCGTCGTGCTGAATAATTCATAACTCGAACACGATCCGTTCTGGATCTTGAAGTCAAATCCATTGGTTTTGTGTATGGATTAATTCTACAGGGTAAATTGAACGTTCTATTGTCTATAGTTGCTGCCCGCGGAGCATTTTTATTAAAAAAAAATTTTTTTTTAAATGAACCATTTGAAAAAATGAACTAAAAAATGGAAACACTTTTTTTAAACCCGCCCCTCGTGCGGAACAATTCATACAATAAAATTCATATTTGAAGTCAAATCCATTGGTTTTGTGTATGGATTAATTATACAGGGGAAATTGAACGTTCTATTGTCTATAATTGCTGACCGCGGAGCATTTTTATTTTTTAAAAAAATTACCTTTTTTTAAATGAACCATTTGAAAAAATGAACTAAAAAACACTTTTTAAACCCGCCCGTCGTGCGGAACAATTCATACAATAAAATTCATATCAAATCCATAAAATATATTGAATACAAATTGAAAACCAAAAAATGTAACCTATAAATATCTTAACCAATAGAAATGTCTAAATGTGAATATTTTTGTTCATATTTTGACAAATATTATCCCTCAACCCGCCTGATATATATATCTGCCCATCGTGTGGTATAATTCAGAACACAAACACGAAACAAACAATGAAAGATGATGAAATCTTTTCATCAGAATGTTGCCAAACTATATTTATTACTTAACATCATTCCCCAATATCATTTGCTTAAGTACTATTTTACTTTTACCGCTATAATATTTATTGCTAAAATTTATATATTTTCCGCTATCATTAAAACCCAATATAACCTGAGTCAAACCTACCCAACCCAACCCAACCATCCAATCTTGACCGCACTCAGCCTAGTCTGAGGTGATTTAACTTATTAGTTTGTGATCACAAAATATACTGATGAGATCATAATATGTAATCAGAAGACTGAGATTATCTACCCCAGGGGTCCCAAACACGCGGCCCACAAATACTTATCTCTCAACCCGCCAATATAGTATCGGAACCAAACTGTAAGGCAGCTAAATTCACATTTGTTGCCTAATGCGATATAATTATACACCATTATCATATTATCTCATAATTCCCGGATAATGCTTCCACTAATGCATCATATTCATACAGTTGTTATTTTTTGGATTACACCGATATTAAAGCCCTTGATATTACAGCCGATATTATATTATGCAATCTATATTCTGCTACGTATTATTCCTAATACATATATCATCAGATCGCAAAATATATTTAAAGGTTCACATCATTCTCCAAAATCATTTGCTTAAGAGCTATTCTACTTTTATCGCTAGAATATTTACTGCTAGCAAAATATCATATACCTCGCTATCATTTAAACCCACTCTTTATAGATACATTTAAGCCCGCCCGTCGTGCGGAACAGTTCATTAAATATAATTAATATTCAAATCATAAAAAATTAGTGAAAATTGAAAAAAAACAAACCCATATCCTTATGCAACTTAAGCTGATGCAACTTGAAATTAAACCAATTAAATTATACAGTAAAATTCAGTAGTTAACTTTGTTCCCAGTAGTATTTTACCCGCCCGTCGGGCGGAACAATTGTGTAAATATTGAGGACAATAAAGCCATTCTATTCAGTATAGTGTAGCATTAATTAAACTGTACCCAATAAAACCACACCATCCATGCTTGGAGCTAATATGATGCATTCTTAATTGTGATTGGGCTTCAGTGAAATTAAATCAGTGTATATACCTGTGTAATCGCAAGTGCGCATAATAGCTGTCAAATTGGCAAAATGACATTTAGACTTTACACCGCCGTAACTTCCTTTAGATACATTTTGGAAAATTAAAAATTCTACCGTATTGTAGAAAACAAAATTTCTAGCACGATGGTATAATTCATTTTAATTTGTGACAATTAGTTTTTGAGAAATAGGTAGAAAAATGAATTAATTTTAGTCACCCGGTGTTCAAGTGTAATTTTGGATGTATTTGAGAATTTTGCCAATTTTACACGTTTTTTGTATCATTTGTGGGTAAAAATTATAGCTTAGCTTGTAGAACACAAAATTCTCTACACAGTAGTATATTCCTGTGTAATCGCAAGTGCGCATAATAGCTGTCAAATTGGCAATATGTCATTTTGAATTTACACCGCCGTAACTGCCTTCAGATATATTTTGGAAAAGTAAAAATTATACCGTATTGTATAAAAAAAAATTTCTAGCACGATGGTATTATTTATTTCTATGTATAACAAATAGTTACTGAGAAATAGTAGAAAAATGAATTAATTTTAGTCTCCCGGTGTTCAAGTGTAATTTTGGATGTATTTACGAATTTTGCCAATTTTACATGTTTTTTGTATCATTTGTGGGTATTAATTATAACTTTTCTTGTAAAACACAAAATTACCTACACAATAGTATAAATTTTATAGCTGTACCATTGCTGGTTTATGAGGAATAGATAGCGGAATATTGACCAAAATATTCACTTTTTTGTGCTAATTTTGCCTTTTTGCTTTTTTGTCATTTACACTTCACACCGCCGTAACTTTTTTTTAATACACTTTGGAAAATTAATAATTATACCGTGTTGTAGCAAACAAAATTCCCAGCATGATGGTATAATTTATTTAGATGTGTGATTATTAGTTTTTGAGAAATAGAGAAAAAAGTATAGAAAATCGGACGCGTGGAGTTTAAATATAATTTTGAATGTAGATTGAATTTTTTCCATTTTACATGTTTTTTATTTAATTTTTGGGTATTAATTATAATTCGTTGAGCAGAACATAAAATTTTCTACACAGTGGTATAATTTGTATAGTTGTACCATTGCTGGTTTAGGAAGAGTAGTCTTCAGAAAATTGACCAAACATTTCGCATTTTTTAGGGTTCATTTTGTCTTTGCACCGCTATAACTTCTTTTGGTTTTATTTTTAAAATTAAAAATTTAACCTGCAGTGTAGAAAAGAAAATTTCCAACAAGATGGTATAAATTTTTAGCGGGTACGCCAAGTGATGGCCGAGTAGCAGCTCATAGAATATGAACCAAGGAGGGTGGGACAAACACACACACACACACACACACACACACACACAGAGGATCTCTTTTATATATATAGATATATATATATATATATATATATATATATATATACCCATATATACACACATATATATTCACATTCTATTTGTACATTTTTTTATCAGTATATAGTATGGATTTATAGCCACGTTTTTGATGTGTGTGTGTGTGTGTTCGTGTGTGTGTGTGTGTGTATGAAGTTAATTTGAAAGACGTACATACACGATAAACAAAAAACAGTAGCCAGAAAATATGCGCCAGTATTTTGAAATAAATATGACTTGAGTGTAATAATCAGAAATTGTGCTAGGTTATATTTTTTATTTGTATTTTGATAGCAATTTGATAATATTTGGTAGAAATGCGTTGCGCTTACAAATGGAATGAAAATTTATCAATCTTTACATGCTTTGTTTTTTTATATTTGTAATTTCAACAAAATAATACTGTAATGCAAGAGTTTTTCAAAAATGCGGGAAAATATAAATATACATTAAATATAAATATGAATATAAATATATATTTTTGAAAAATATAAATATCTATTTTTGACATTTGACATTGGGTATTTGTATATTTAAAAAAAAATCACCTCTAGTTTTATTGCTGGCATAGGAAAACCACATTATCTGATAAATTATCAAAGTTACATGCTAACACATTTATGTAAATGTTGTCAATAAATTCACAGATAAATAAAAAAATGCATTAAAATATTCCACATGTGGTTTTATTGGTTGAAAAACTATCATATTCTTATTCCATAATGCATGCTATTTTATATGCATTCAATATTATATATTGAATAAAAAGTTATATCTTCTAAATTTATAAAATTTCTTTCATGAGTATTTTCTTGTTATCAGTCTATCACTTAATCTTCCTGCTTTTCTTGGGTTATATTTTCTTATAAAATTTCTTTCATGCGTTCAGCTATCCCGAACTCAATGCGAATTGATAGCATGATTTGTGGATGTGTGTGTGTGTGTGTGTATGTGTGTGTGTGTGTGTTTCGTGCGTGAATGAATCTTATATAGCCAACGTGTGCGGCAAGCTTTGAAGACCACTGGGGTTGCTAGGTTACCGTGGTCGTTGCTATCCTTGACACGCGTTTCCTTGGCAACCGTATTGAGTATCGAGTGCGTGTATGCGTATGTGTATGCGCGTGTGTGTGTGTGTGAGAAGCGCGCGATTAATTTTGTTCGATTGCGAGGAAGTGCCTCTAGTGAATAGAAGCGCGTGCGCCTCTATGGCCGCCCACGTTGGGGCGCGTGCACGCCGATGACAGCGCCACCATGCGGCAAGAATAGTAAACACTCGTGCGAACAAGTTGCGCTTGAGACCACGCGGTTTGAGCTTCAGTCGACTTCTGGCGTTGGTGGTGTGTGTTTGTGCGCTGTTGTGTCCGCCTAGTGTGGTGTTTATATATCTGTGCGTTGATCCTAACATACAAGCTGTGGTGCTTTTTGGTGATTTTTTTCGTGTTGTTTTCGTTGTTCTTTAATTAGACGACACTCATCCTGCGTGCGCACGCTGGTTTGATCCATCGTGATCATGTGGATCGCCGTCAGGATCTTGTGTGTGATCCTGACAGCCACCTTCTCAGTGCAGGCAGCCAATTCTGACGTTCGGCTGTTCAACAACGGCTATGTCGGAATCACAGTCAATGTGGATCCTACACTACCCTCGTCCCAGTGTTCAGCTGTGCTTGCTGGAATCAAAGTGAGTCGCCGCTTAATTCCAGCTAAATAGAAATATGGCTAGATTAATAATATATAAACTTTTGTTCTAATTAAAATTGAAGCTATATTATTAATGCAAACTTCTGTCCTAAATAAAAGTAAAGTTAGATTATATATATACGCTTCTGTTCTAAATAGAAATAAAGCTAGATTATTAATACAAACTTCTCTTCTAAATTAAAATGAAGCTAGATTATAAATATACACTTCTGTTCTAAATAGAAATACAGCAAGATTATAAATAAAAACTTCTGTCCTAAATAGAAATAAAGATAGATTATAAATAAAAACTAAACTACAAATAAGATTGTAACTGGATTATAAAAATAAGCTATTTTTCACTGTCAATAATATTTCAGTTGGGCTTAAATGTGGTAATGTGATAATTACAAATAATATATTATAATACATATTTTTGGAGTTTATTTAGTTTATTATAATTCTCAGTTCTGAATTAAGATCACAATAATTACATCTAATTTTTTTATCAATAAGAATTTAGCCTAAGGATAATTAAATAATTGAACGACACCATGGGGAAATTTCATAAAATAGAACGGCATATCGTTTAAATAAATAGAGGATAACGCTACTCTATCTATAACGTGATTGTCAAATTTGACTGGAGACTTCAATGCAACACAAGAAATTAACACCAAACATCCCTAATTTATTTCTTGTGTGTGTTTTTTGTCTTAATTTCTACTTGTTTTTTAGTTTATTTTTGCTCAATTACTGGCGAACCACTTACTGAAGAAAGTTGTTTGTTTTTCTGCTAAGCGTTCAAATCAAGACGTTTTGTTTGTTTTTGCTAATTCTTCACGACAATTTCTGCTGGATTTCTGCTGGATTTCTGCTCTGTGCAGAACCTGTTTTTCTTGTTTTTTCTCTCCTGCTGCTGTTGAATGGTCGAGTTTCTTTTGTGCACATGTTGCAGACGTTGCAAAATTCTCAACAGAAAAACACAAGTTAGAAACAGTTTTGTAAGACAACTTTCGTTTGATTAAAATGATTTTATTTTTGTATTTGATATTTTATAGCTATCTTAGAAAGTACATGAATTGCGTTACAATTGCATAGTATTTACTCGATAATTGAATTCAACAATTACAAATATATTACATTACATGTGATCGACATAACGCTAGTTTTCGTACAGCTAACATTTCCGACATAAATTGTCCTTAAACTTTTCCTCGGCATATATGATTATCCTATTTGATTATTGCGCCAGTGCATCTGAAATATATACATACATAAACACATACCAAGGACTACTAAATACAAAAATTCTAAAATATACAAAAATACTAAGAATACTAACAATACTGCAATACTAAAACTAGTAACGTACTAGAAAGACTAAAAATACTAAAATATACTAGAATATAATAATAATTACTAGTATTTATTAATAGTCCTTGATGCACACATACATACACACACAGTGAGTGAAATGGCTAGCATGCCAAGCAGAAGACTGAAGATAGTTCTGCTTCGTATTTCTGCTTTGCAGGTGTTTGCACATGAAATCTCAAATTTCTGCTCTCTGTGCTCAGGATTTATCTATTTCTCGACAGATTTAGTTCATCACACCTAGATAAACATACATACAGACACACATTCGTACATACACACATACACGCATACAAACATGATATAAAATATGATATAATTGTGTTTTCCTGTTATATTTGGTTATGTTTTTCGTCCCAAAATGTTTTTTTCGTTTTCATGTTCTGTTTCACTTGTCCATGTCTATTTGCTTTTTTCTATCGCTCAAAATCGATATAATGTGGTTTATTTTTTAAAGTTTAATTACAAAAATAATTAAAATTATTATTGGCGTCATTTTTTATATTTTAATTTTATCTTATTTGTAAGAAAACGACGTTGTTTGTGAAAAGTTTCCAATTTGTAAATTGCTGATTCAATTTCCGTGTGGTTATGGATAGCGTGTCCTTTTATATCGCTTTTTTCTAACCTAGGGGAAAATGAAAGCCCGGTTCCTAAAGGGTGCCAGGCGATGAAAAGGTTTTCACTTGAGTTAGTGCAAAAAAAGGGTCGTCTTAAACAGCGTGTGCGAATATATATATTTAAGTGCATTTCCTAATGCAAAAAACAAGTTAAGAACCATTGCACTATATATATACTTGACCGCCCCACAGACAAATCCCCTATGACATCCCCTATGACAAATCCATCGATTTGTATTTGTAGTCCAAAGTGAAATTAGTTTTTCGAGCAAATAGTTGGCTTTCGACAGGGCAAATCGTTGAGAGTAGTGAAATATAGGTTGGATAACAACAAGCTACAATGGCTAAAAACAGCTTATTGGATGACTAGAACAGTTTGAAAGAAACTTAAAACAGTCAACGAAAAAAATGTGTTTTCTCTCGGTGCCTTTTTGATCAGGGGTACTTAACCTGTGTGGGAAATTCCCCTGTCTGGTGGGGAATGGAAGAGTTGTCAAGTGGGAAGCTGAAGGTCGGACAGAACAGGACAACTATGTGTGTGTTTTTATCAATTCAAATTCGTTAATTTTTGTTTCTAATGACCTCTAATGACATTTACTTTGATGTAACAATTGAATTTATTTAATTTATCAGCGCTGTGTTGTGTGTGGAAAATGAAGAGATGAGATGGCTCATTAATAAGTGGGTAATCAGTGAGAAAACAGTTTGAGAACCACTGCTCAAATTAGACAACAGAATCAACATCAACATACAACAACATCAGATTGTTTCTAATTTTTTTTCATCCCATCAGATATATGGCACAAACTTGTATAGAATAGTCCCCACAATTTCGTACATTTTCACGTTTCCTTGTACGTTATGTCTCTGTGTGTGTGTATATATGTATTTGTGCGTGTGTGTTTGTGTGTGTGTATGTTTGTGTGTTGCACAATACGGTGGCGCATAGGA
>OU696583.1:7911821-7921821 GCA_916048095.2 Sacculina carcini
CGCTTCTTGCTGTTTCTTACCTTACCTTGTCGTGGTAATCGATCTTCGGCAGGAACAAGCGTGACAATTTTCACACATTCTCCTCGTTTGAGCTTCTGTATCTCTGTCTGTGTGTGTGTGTGTGTGTGTGTGTGTGTGTCTGCATGTGTGTGTGTGTCCGTGCTTGTTCCGTTTAGTCTTCGGCTATTTATCTCGATGGACAATCTCTGGAGCTTGGTGCGTCTTAGCGAAGAGGTGTGAGATGAAGAAGTCTTGCCGAACACTCACAAACAGTTCACTAAATTGACTCCACACACACACACACACACGGACAAACATACAGCGCTCCAGAAGTCTTCACTGTGTCCCGTTAATCGATTCACCGTCGAAGTCGGTTGGCTTCTGTGTGCGTCGATCTGTGGAGCGATACGTCGGGGATAAGATCTTGCTGCGGGCTGCGACTGTGCCTCTTGTATGTCTGTTTGTCTGTCTGTCTGTGTGTCGACATCGTCTGAGATGGGAGGAGAGCGATTTTAAGCTGGTGTGTGTGTGTGTGTGTGTGTTTGAATCATGAAGAACTGTAGAGAGAGAGAGAGAGAGGGTGACTTTCTTGTGAACTGCAGAGCGAAGGGACTTTCTGCTTGGCGATGATGATTTCTGCTTGGTCGTTTGAACGGAAGTTTCTGCTCCGTTTCGCCGCTAGCGAGCAGGGGAGCAGAAACAGTTGATTTCGTGGAATTCGCGCGCATAACAGCAACAGCAGCTGTGAACAATGTCTGAAGCGTGGTTATTGGACAGACGGTGTTGGCCGTCGAGGATCTCAGCAGGGGATCTTGGGCGTGGGGGCGTTGTGTGATTCATCAGATGCTATCTTATGTTGTTGTTGTTGTTCTCTGTACTGTCTCCGTTTCTCTCGCTGCTGAGGGAAGATATGTGTCCCTTGGATTCCATGTCTCAGACAATTCACCTACACATCTACCCAATCCTCGACAGACAAACACACACACACGTACATACAGACATATTCTGTGTTGAACTCCAGATGAACATCGTTGGAGAAGGAATGGTTTGTCCAACGGTTTTGCAAATATGACGAAGGATGGATAGTGAGATGACAGCTGCACAACTGATGTTGCAACCGCGATGCAACACAGCGTATTCTCGAGCTCAATCTTTCTGGAATCCTTGTCTTCATCCTGTAGCTCACCAGACATATGTTGTGCGTGCGTATGTTTGTTTGTATGTGTGTGTGTGTGCTTGTGTGAGGCGATTAATGCCAATCAATGTGTTATTTGGCTTCTGGATGCATATGTATGTGTGTGTATGTTTGTGTGTGCGTGTGTGTGGGCGTGTATGGCGGAGATTAATGAGTGCGCATCTCGAAAGGTATTCATCGAGAGAGATAGAGAGAGTGTGTGTGAGGAAGAGTTGTCATCTTATCTTCCGTGATTTTCGTGATCTTCTCTCTCTTTCTATCTATCATTTTCTCTTGATTACTCAAGACACGATATATTTGCATATTGGCGGTTGAGCTAATCTCTCTTGTGTAAGTGTGCATTTACCGTCCGTCTGCGGTGTATTAGCGCCCGGACGGGAGATGAGAGGGATGCTGTGGTTGAGATGAGATGCAATTTTAACCGGTTTTTGTGTGTGTATTTGGTTTGTGTGTCGGTGTGTGTGTGTGTTTTTTTTAAATGTTTATTAATTTTCAATTTTCTGTCTTATTATAATATTTTTATATCAGCTGCTTTTTTGTGAGTTATACGGTGTTTTTAAATTTATGTTATACTAGATGTTGTTTTAATGTTAGTGCCTCTATTTTTTTAATGTTCTAGAGTGAAAATAATTGAGCAGAATTTATGACAATTTCGTGGTCTCGATGATTGAATCGGGTGCAATATATTTTTCCTATTATTAATTTGCCAACACACATTTTGGCCCTTTGAAATGGAAATTATAATTCCAAGAATTTTCAACAAGCAAAATAATTTACAAAAACCATTTCATTGTCATGTTACCGCATGTTTAAGTTTAAGTTTAATTTAAAAAATAACTCTTAGATATCTAATTAGAGTGATGTTAATTCGTGTTGGCGGTTTCTTATGAAACTTCATCCTAAATTGTCTTTGCTCTTCAACTGTGTTTTTATTCTTCCAGTAGAATTTTGAAATAATAATTTTAATTCTTCTTCAAAATTCAGTCTGACTGCAATCATTCGGTTTAATTAGTTCCGTCTACAAAGAAAAATAATTAGCTGCGTTTTCAAGCTGATAAAATGTGTATGTATTCTTAGACATCCTGTAAATATATTTTGACTGTTTCCTCGATTTGTCTGTCTGTCTGTCTGTCAGATAGTCTGTATGTCTGTGTGTCGAAAAAGGTGTGATGTGTGTGTGTCTTGTATGTGTTGTGTACGTGTGCTGCTAAGATTTTTGCGACACACAGACACACAGACATACACATACGCAATTGTGACAGCATATTCATCTTTGCCTTGCCTGCGGCGATTTTCGCGAGGTCAACCAATCATTTGGACAAGAACAAATGGCGTTACACTGATATGTCTGTATGTCTGTGTGTGTGTGTGCGAGTTTTTTGTGTTGTGTGTGCGTTTTTGCAGTGCGCAATCGATCATACACTATCTGTTTGTATGTCTGTCTGTGTTGTGTCTGTGTTTGTTCAGTTGGTGGAGCGAGTTGGGAAAATGTCAGTGGCTTTCAAATTATGTTTGTGTCTGCGTGTGACACAATTTCGCTAGGGGGAAAATACAGAATTACAAGATTAGAATATATTCAGTTAAATTACAACACGTGTTTTTTATCTTTCTTCAGTAATACTCGTTTTTCACCGCGTCTATTTATAGCAGTCCAGTTTTAAGCAGATTTCAGCAGTTATTCTGCTTTCTTATGAAGGAAATTTCAACTCTATGTTTTCTTTTGTGCTTACATGATTTTTCTTTTATGTGTGTGTGTGTGTCTATCCGGTGATTGTTTACGTACACACACACACACAAACACACACACACACACACACACACACATGTCCGTCTATCCGGATGCGCTGTCCGTCGCCAATTCCGTAGGCTATGACCGAAGTTCTTGGCGTCAATAACAGTTGTATTCTCTTCTGTAGTGGAGAGTAATTTCTACTGTGTTTGGGGGAGGGGGAGAATGTTAGGGTAGGGGAGGTGTTATTATGGGGGTGGAGCTCGCATAACAACTGACACGACATCACTGACACGACATCACTGACACGACATCACTGACACGACATCACTGACACGACATCACTGACACGACATCACTGACACGACATCAATGACACGACATCACTGACACGACATCACTGATAAGACACCACTGACACGACATCACTGACACGACATCACTGATAAGACACCACTGACACGACATCACTGACACGACATCACTGACACGACATCACTGACACGACATCACTGACACGACATCACTGACACGACATCACTGACACGACATCATTGACACGACATCACTGACACGACATCACTGACACGACATCAATGACACGACATCACTGACACGACATCACTGATAAGACACCACTGACACGACATCACTGACACGACATCACTGACACGACATAACTGACACGACACCACTGACACGACATCACTGACACGACATCACTGACACGACATCACTGACACGACATCACTGACACGACATCACTGACACGACATCACTGACACGACATCACTGACACGACATCACTGACACGACATCACTGACACGACATCACTGACACGACATCACTGACATGACATCACTGACACGACATCACTGACACACGACATCACTGACACGACACCACTGACACGACACCACTGACACGACATCACTGACACGACATCACTGACACGACATCAATGACACGACATCACTGACACACGACATCACTGACACGACACCACTGACACGACACCACTGACACGACATCACTGACACGACATCACTGACACGACATCACTGACACGACATCACTGACACGACATCAATGACACGACATCACTGACACGACATCACTGATAAGACACCACTGACACGACATCACTGACACGACATCACTGACACGACATAACTGACACGACACCACTGACACGACATCACTGACACGACATCACTGACACGACATCACTGACACGACATCACTGACACGACATCACTGACACGACATCACTGACACGACATCACTGACACGACATCACTGACACGACATCACTGACACGACATCACTGACACGACATCACTGACACGACACCACTGACACGACATCACTGACACGACACCACTGACACGACACCACTGACACGACATCACTGACACGACATCACTGACACGACATCACTGACACGACACCACTGACACGACATCACTGACACGACATCACTGACACGACATCACTGACACGACATCACTGACACGACAACACTGACACTACATCACTGACACGATATCACTGACACAACATCACTGACACGACATCACTGGCACGACATAGCTGACACGACACCACTGACACGACACCACTGACACGACATCACTGACACGACATCACTGACACGACATCACTGACACGACATCACTGACACGACATCACTGACACGACATCACTGACACGACATCACTGACACGACACCACTGACACGACATCACTGACACGACACCACTGACACTCGACATCACTGACACGACATCACTGACACTCGACATCACTGACACGACATCACTGACACGACATCACTGACACGACATCACTGACACGACATCACTGACACGACATCACTGACACGACACCACTGACACGACATCACTGACACGACATAACTGACACGACATCACTGACACGACATCACTGACTCGACATCACTGACACTACATCACTGACACACGACATCACTGACACGACATCACTGACACGACATCACTGACACGACACCACTGACACGACATCACTGACACGACATCACTGACACGACATCACTGACACGACATTACTGACACGACATCACTGACACGACATTACTGACACGACATCACTGACACGACATCACTGACACGACATCACTGACACGACATCACTGACACGACATCACTGACACGACACCACTGACACGACATCACTGACACGACATCACTGACACGACATCACTGACACGACATCACAGATGTTAGTGAGGTTTGATTGCTGTAGTTTTGTGAAGGGTTGATCGAATGATTTGTAATTGGTCCATACTCTGTGTGTATGTGTGTGTGTGTGTGTGTGTGTGTGTGTGTGTGTGTGTGTGTGTGTGTGTGTGTGTGTGTGTGTGTGTGTGTGTGTATAAGTGCTATCCGGTGATTGTATTTGTCCGCGCAACTGAACATTGTAATCTGAGGGTGCATGTTTGTATGTCTGTCTGTGTCTGTGTGTGTGTGTGTGTGTGTGTGTGTGTGTCCGTATGTGAGTGCATCAGACACACACACACACACACACACGGACATACACATTTGTAAGACATTGTCATTGAAGACACACACACACACACACGCACACACTTCTAAGTACATAGGGGAGTTGCGATTACGTTGGCCAACTCGTGTGTGCTTGCATGTGTGTGTGTGTGTGTGTGTGTGTTTGCGTGTGTGTAATGACAGTTTTCTAGGCGGTTTCAACCTTGCTATTGGTTGGAAATTGGTCCTGTATGCTGCCACACACTCTCTCTCTCTCTCACTCGCTCTCTCCTGTGTGTTGGGAAATTATCATCCGTCTATTATGATGAGTGAGTGTGTTTTTTTCTGTGTTCAAAATTATCAAAGTATCCAAGGTTTGCGGATGAAAGGGAGAATTTCTGCTTATTTTCTTTATTTCTGCTTCGAACTGAACACACACGATAACACAGATAACACACATACACACAGACAGACATACACACAAGATCAAAGCGTGTTTACTTTGATCATATTCGAATAGGACATATCTGATGTGTGTGTACATATCCTTGAATCAACAAACATACACTCACACACACATACAGACACACATACACAGACACACTTGTTGACTGTTATAAACACATGATGCACAGTTCAATTAATATGTAGACGCTTTCTGATAAGATTGGAAGACTTGTAGACACAGAAGATTGGGCCTGTGTGTGTGTGTGTGTTTGTTTATTCAAGGATATGTAAACACACACTCACACAAATCAGATTTGTCCTATTCGAATATGATCAAAGTAAACACACTTTGGGCTTGTGTGTCTGTCTGTCTGTGTGTGTGTGTGTGTGTGTGTGTGTGTGTGTGTGTGTGTGTGTGTGTGTGAGTGTGTGTTTATGTAGATCTAATCTAATCTATAGATGCAACACAGATGACAAATATGAATGAATTAAAACGAGGCATTTTTTTCAGCCGAGCCAGCCTTGTATTTTGGCGGGAGATAGTTTTTTTATTCTAGATATTTTCTTGGTTTGTATGTGTGGCTGTTTTGTGGTGTAATTTCTGCTCGAAACGGAAACTTGAAAAACCCCAAACAATTGTTTTCTCAACATTTATCAATGTTGGGCTGAATTATTTCACTATCCAATTTTTGCCTATTTCATTCCTTTTCATTGCCAATTATCCACTGAAAAATATTACTACGAGTATGTGTGTGTGTGTGTGTGTTTGCAGCGCCTTAGAGACCCTCTAGGTGTAGGCGCTATATAAATATCTACCTAATGTAATGTAATGTAATGTGTGTGTGTGTGGCTTTAAATATATCCACTGATAATATTGGTCTCGTATAATTATTTAATATTTTACCAAATACCAACATGTCATTGCATTTGAGCATTGTGAGTTTGTGCAATCTGCAACATGCCCTCTGCAATAGCACGGTTCTCATAGGAATGTTGACGTTGACAGACTTGTATTGCATACCCCTTGAATGTGCTAAGTGTTTATACACATACACACACACACACAAACACACACACACACACATATGTACTCTTATCAATAGCGTTCGTCTGGTTTGAAACATCTGTGTTGACATTTCATTTAGATATCTCTCTAATGTTCATCTCACAGTACATATCTTGGTGTGTGTGTGTGTGTGTGTGTGTGTGTGTGTGTGTGTGTGTGTGTTTATTTACTGGTCAGAGTCGCGTAGACAGATTTAATGCGGTTATTTGTGTTTATGAGTGTGCTGATATATTAGCAGCGTGTATGTATGTGTGTGTCTGTTTGTGTGTGTGTGTGTGTTTATCATAAACTCTGCTCTCAAACTCTGTAATTACACACACACACACACTCTTTTTTCTGGCTTGCTCAGGCATGAATCATGAATTCAGCGGTGTATGTTTTTCTGCTTGATGTGACTGAAATTTCTGCTTGCGGCAAGTATTTCTGCTTTGTATTCGGTTTGAATTTCTGCTCAGCGTACTGCGACATGTGTATATTTCTGCTGCGTTTTTTCTTCTTCCATAAATAACTCGATGCATAAACTTTTTGGAATGTCGATGTTTTTCATGTTTCTTGTGTTTTTGTTATCAGTGTTTCTTGTAGATGTTTTGTGTGTTTGTGATGTTTTTGTCGGTGGATGTTTGATGTCTCTTGTGTTGTTGGTGTTTCTATGAATCCTTCAGCTTGCTAGTGTATGTTTGTGTTTGTGTGTGTGTGTGTGTGTATTTTGAAAGCATATAGGTAAAGTAAAGCTTAAACAAATTCAAATTCAAAATGACACAAATTCGTTGAAATCCCATAGGTAAACTGGAAATTTTCTTTATGAATCCTAATCTTTCTTAATAGAAAAACAACGATGATTTCAAACATACATATACATGAGGTGTGTGTGCATGCACAACGTACACACACACACACACACATGCTCATTTCCAATATGTTGCATCATTCCATATTGTCAATGTGTTTGGGAGAGCTGTATGTCATTGGCATTGTGTGTGTGTGTGTGTGTATGTGTGTGTGCGTGAGAGAAAGGAACACACATACACACACACTCACACACACACACACACACACACACACACACACACACACTCACACACACACACACACACTGCCCTTGCTATCTCGCTCATTCTCTCTTTCTCTCTATGACAGAGTGCACTGTCTCTGCAACATCTCTCTGCAACCGGGCTTGTTGCAACTGGTGGTCAGTTGCAAATGCGCACTGCATGGGGCAGTCTGTTTTTCTCACTCCACCGTGTGTATGTGTGTGTGTGTGTGTGTGTGTCAGTGTCAGTGTGTGTGTGTGTGTGTGTGTGTGTCAGTGTGTGTGTGTGTGTCAGTGTGTATGTTTCAAGGATGCTATGCATTTGCATAGGGTCCAAGTTGGTCTTTGTGTCCTTACTCTTACTCATCAACTGTGTATGCAACACACAAACACACACATCCAATTAAGTCAGTGGTTCCAACCTGGGGGTAAATTACCCCCTGGGGGTAATTTAGCAATTGTTCGGGGGTAATGCAGGGGTTACAGGAAAATGTTGAGAATTCTGAAATTCAAGAAAACATTGCGGTACGTTGTATTGGGATTAATGTTAACTTAGCATATTATGTTTATTGTTTGCATTGTGTGGATATTGTATTGCTCATATGGCGTGTTATATATAGTTGTGTGTGCACGCGTGCGTGTGTGTGTGTGTGTGAATGCTTACAGTAACATGTACAGTAACAAAGGGGTAACATGCTTAATATGGGATGCTAAATTGGGTAACAAGCTGAAAAAGGTTGGGAACCACTGAATTATGTGAACGTTTTACAGTGTTGAAACCAATTTGAATACGCGTGTGTGTGTATGCTTGTGTGTGTGTGTGTGTGTGAGCATTTCAATCATAGGTCCATCACCACATAACATTATTATTATTTTATTATTATTATTGGTAATTGGTTAATGTTAGGAAGATTATTGTTTAGAGTTTCTGTTTGATATTAGGTGATCTTGTGGTTGGACTGAATTTAGTTAAAAATGACATTGTTAAAAATTGAAATTACCTAACCTAATCTAACATTTTACATTTAATGTGTTATTTTTACCGTTCCCCGTATTGACTATGTGTGTGTGTGTATGAATGTTTTCGTGTATGTTTTTCCTACTAAAATGAACAACACACACTAACACACACACACACACACACAAGATAGATGTGTATGTATGTGTGTGTGTGTGTGTGTGTTAGTTTGTGATCTGTGCTTGTATTCATAATGTCACGGGCAAACTGACATCCGTTGACTGATTCGTTGTCTGTATGTCTGTCTGTCTATGTGTATGTGTGTGTGTTTTGCTGTTGGAAGACGGATATGGAAGGGTGTATGTGTATGTATGTGTGTGTGTGTGTTTTGTGTGCTATTCCCGCCAAACACACACACACACACACACACACACACACACACATACACACATTTATATACAGGGTGTCCTTTTGCGGTTAAAGTCATGCGTCAAAACATGTGTGTTTGTGTCAGCGTGTGTAAGCTTGTATGTATGTTTGTGTGTGTCAGTGTGTGTGACAGGTGTTTGGCGGGACTTTTGTCACTAGCATAATTTGTATGTCTGTCTGTGTGTGTGTGTATGTGTCTGTCTGTATGTATATGTATGTCTGTCTGTGTGTGTGTGTGTCATTTTGTGTGTGTGTTTGCGGCTCATTTTGACATCTGCTTTCAAGCTCATCCAAGCTACACACACACATACATACATACACCCACAGACAGACAGACAGACATACATCCGTCTTGCCAAATTTATCATTCTTAGATTTGTTTTCATTCATCTCTCAGGTTGTGTTTCAGGTTGAAGTTAAAGGTGTCAGGAATCAAGAACATTATATTTATAAAATTTGATTTAACGAATTTCTTTCAGTCCTAACCTAACCTTACTAAACCTAACCTAACCTAAAATCTATGAAAAATATAGAAACGTTTTTGTGCGTTTTATAAGCGTTTTTAATAAATTATCGTTTTTAATGTTCTTGAATGCCTACACAGCATTTAGCCTAGACCG
>OU696583.1:7926821-7949321 GCA_916048095.2 Sacculina carcini
TTTATAGAAAAGAAGTAAGAAATATTAATAGTAATAGAAATAATAAATGACAATATTAAATATTGAGAAATAGTACATTTTATAGAAAATAATTATAGAAATGTTCCATTTTTGATGAGTAGAAATGGATGGATAATCGAATTATCAAAAAAATGCTTCGCTTGAAAAATTAATTGTGTGTGATTTGCTAGGCAGTGTTTTGGCAGTGTTTTGGCATGTTTTTGGTGTAGATATTTCAGAGGGCTTTTTTAAATTGTATTTGTCTCAAATCTCACTTTGGCATAAAAACACTTTCTGTTGTTTCAACGGGAAAATTTGTTTTTGATATAAGTTTATACCATTGTGTTGGGCTTGATTTTAAGTGAAATATTCAGAGGTTAGCCTGTGGTATGTATATAAGTATATATGCATACTTATATATCACATGTGTATGCGTGAAGGAATTTGAAGGAGCACAACTTTTTAGCTTCAACCTTTTCTACCTTTTTCAATTTAATTTGTCCCTAAGTGAATTCAAATTTATGCCAATTGAAATTAGAATTGCCCCAACTAGAACGACAATTTATGTTATTGATTTTATATTTTGAAAATCAAACTGTATATTGTTATCAGTATACATTTTTTATTTGTATTTCACATGCAAAAATTTCCCATTCCAATTGGGACAGTGATGAATTCAGTTGGGACAACTCAAATTCTAAATGATATATTTTGCTATCTAATCGTTTAAAATTTTCTTCATTCCCAAAAGGGAAAATTTCTATACTTTTCTATGTCTTTTCGACAACGTGTTTTCCTTAGTATTCTTTCAGTATGTGTGTGTGTGTGTGTGTGTGTGTGTGTGTGTGTGTGTGTGTGTGTTTGCCGTGTGGGCAGCGCGTCTCTTTGTACACGAATGGGCCAAATTTCGATGGGGAGTTTTTGAGGAGCGCGGATTCGCCGCAGATCCGCTCTATCCGGCCTATTTCCGGTCGGAAGAGTCCGGCGGAGAGGAGTGGGTGCCCACCGGATGCACTGACGGCGTTCATCTCGACGGAAGTGCATCTCCGTCAGTTCCCACGCATACATACACACACACACATACATACATACCGAAATTGTTCCCGAAATGAAAAATTTGCCTTGTAATTTCCTATAGGGGATTTTTGAGGGGCTTGGGACGGCTGAATTAATTGACACATCAAATGACAACGTTTTTATGATGGTCGCTCATATTTTTATTGTTCTTGAAAATTGTGTGTTTGAATATTTATTGTTCTCGATGTGTGTGTGTTTTTACTGCTGTCGCGTGTTTGTGTATTCATTTCTGCTCTCTCATTCTGTGACGAATAGCTACAAATTACCTACACACATTCTATCTCCACATCTACACCTGTATGTGTGTCTGTGTGTGTATGCATGTTTGTATGTGTGTGTGTGTATGTATGTGTGTGTGTGTGTGTGTGTATGTATGTGTGTGTGTGTGTGTGTAGCGCAAAATGGAATTGTTCAAGGCCAAATACACAAGATTCTATTGAAAGACAAACACACACACGCACACATATGCACACACACACACACACACACACACACACACACACACACACACACACACACACACACACACACACACACACACACACACACACACACACACACACACACACACACACATACACACACACACACACATACACACCTGTTGTTGATCTACTTTGGTGTTTGTGACTTTGTGTGTGTGTTTGTGTGTTTGTTTGTCTGTTTGTGGTTTCCGCTGTTTTGTTTAATACGAGCCATCTCTTTGAGTGAGCGTTCTGTTTCTTGCCGAATGTATGTGTGTGTGTATGTGTGTTTGTATGTGTGTGTGTTTGTGTGTATATGAATATGAACATACCAAAGCAAGACTTTTCCATTCAGGATTGACAAATAGTATGTATGTGTATTATTGTGCATATGTGTGTGTGTGTGTGTATGTATACGTGTATGTGTATGTTTGTGTATGGCACAGGCCCGGATGTAGTAAGGAGCTAAATGAATGCACGTTTGCTCCGTTGTCGGAGCAGAAATCAGAAATTACGTCATCGTTCATGTATTCGCCACTGCTAACTCGGGTTAGCTCGTAACACCAACACAAACATACAAATACACAAACATATGAATATACAAACATATAAATATACAAACATACAAATACACAAACATACAAACACACAAATCATACAAACATACAAAGATACAAACACACAAACATACAAACATACGTTTATACTCGGGACCAATTATTTGGAATTCTTTACTCAGTGAATTAAAATCCACAGTAAACAGTGAATCTATAGGACAATTTAAGAATAGATTGAAAAAATTCTTTTTAGAGAAACAAAATGCAAATTCAGAATGATATATAATAACCATATTAACAAGATTGCGGATATATTTCAAGTTGTGTTACTCCTTATTGTTTTTATGCTATTCATACGTTATTTTTATTGTTTCATTGGAGCTTAATGTTACAACTATACTGATGTGTTGTTCTAAGTATATTACATGCCATTTTTTGTGACCTATTTTTTCACACAAGAGTATGTCTAAATGTTTTGTTAATGTATATATATTTATAACGTGTCTGTCCAAGAGTTATCACTCGACAGACTATGCCAAATTGTTTGATATTTTGTCACTGTACTTTTATGTTGTTCATGGCAATAAACTTTGAACTTTGAAACACACAAACACACAAACACAAACATTTCAGGTGGTCTAAAATGGTAAATTTTGTTTGTTGTATTCATGAGAAATCACATTTCAATGCAGGTTTTCATTGTAATGTAATATGAAATGTAATGTAACGTAGTGAGTTTTGAATTTTTGCATAAACTGGTTTTTTTTTTTTTTTTGTCACGTGAAGAGAGATTCAAAAATTTAATCTTTATCAATCATGATTTCGTAAAAATACTTGTACACACTCTAATGTTCGTATTAGTGGGGTTTTAATATACTTTTTTCTAAAATGCTTACAAATTCACTAATTACGCGTAATTGTTTCATAAATCCTAGACGTGCATACACATACACACACATACACACAGACATATATATACACGCGCGCACACACACATACACATAGACATACACACACACACACAGACATACACACACACACAGACATACACACATACACAGACATACACACATACACAACATACACACATACACAGACATACACACATACACAGACATACACACATACAGACATACACACATACACAGACATACACACATACACACATACACATAGACACATACACATACACAGACATACACACATAAACATTGACATATGAAGTGATCTGATTTGTTAGCGGAGCTAATTAGCTTCGGTATTCGTGTCACGACCGAGTTGACACCCCATGCAAGCGGTATGTATGTATGTATGTATGTGTGTGTGTGTGTGTGTGTGTGAAGGCGCGTCAATTTTGCAACGCGTCGAGTCATGTGTCCACCGCACCCAATCGTCATAATCTGCTTTGTGACGGCCGGTCGGTGTGGTCGGTGATGGCCGACAGCGTTGACTTCAAGGACGGCCGCAATCCGCCAATGCCAGAGTCCGAGTCGTCGTCGCCGCCGTCCGGCAAAAAATCGGCCGGATCCGGCAAGAATCGTGACGGATCCGTCGATTTGCCGTCGCAGCGACGTGTTGAGTTTCGTGTGGTGCAGCAGCGGCCACCGGCGGCCGTCTACGTGCTGCTGGAGAACACCGACGTAACGTGGCCCGTGTGGAAAGCGGCAACCGCGTCCGTCAATATTTTCGCCGCATGGCACTTCCCGGCCGGCACTCCGTTCGGCGTGGCCACATTTGGCGACGCGTTCCGGCAGCTGCGACCGCCGCTGCCGGTCGACGCCGCCGACCGACCAGCCGTGCTGTTTTCGTCGATTTTCGACGGAGTCAACGAGCGCTCCAAACGATGGACTCCGGCAGTTGACGGATTGCTTTCTGCCGTATCGCCGCAGATGCTCGACGGAGCCAGTGTGATTATGTTGACGGGCAGCAGTGAGTCAGTCGATAACTCCAGTCTTCATCAAGCCAGCGCCAACGACGTTCAAGACATGATTGTCAAACTCAAATCGCGAAATGTAAGCGAAATCAGCAATTTGCTGAGATCAAACACAAAAGAAGAAGATGGATAAATTTTTTATATATAGAAAAGAGTGAATTGCAGATTAAATACGCAATAAAAGCGTGGATTTTAAAAAAAGCGTGGATTTTAAAAAAGGGGTTATATTTGGAATTATGAAGAGATTAATATATATGACTATATATATATATGATAATTTAAATATGAAAATGTTGAAATTGTAAGCTCATTTTGATATGAAAGTATTCAAGGACTTTTACGCGAAATTTACATGCATTTTCTGAGCAGTAGAATGTTACTTTAAGATAACTTGAAATATTTTTAGTTATCACAAAATTACTATTTGTTAATTTTGAGAAAGAATTGAGTAAATAAAATATACGTATATCATTATGCCGGGTGAAATATTGCTGCGAATTCTGACAACGCGATATTTTATCAATTTACTGTATTTAATAGGAATTTTCCTCTAGGAAAATGTTCAAATCCACTTTCAAATCTTGTCTGATTTGAAATCTGGCCCAAATTGTATTTTTATCATTCAACTGCATCACACCTTACATAGTGCTGCATATAAGGATAAAAACGCATTCGCTATGTGCTGGTGTTCGTGGACGTAATAACCTCAAACCCGCGCAATCCAATTTTTCCACGGGGATCTAGGGGAAACTAAAATTAAATTTAACAACTCGAGAACATTATCATTAACAAAGTGGCAACATTATAGTGGTAGAATTTTGGTTGGGCAAGAAGTTTGCTGATCCATTGCTTGGCTAGCTAACGCGTCACGACCGCTATTGACGCATGCGTCGAAATTTTCGCCGTATCCGTCAGGTGCGTCTGCATGTGGTGACACTGTCCGGCGAGACTGGCGCTCTGCAGCGCGTTGCCGCCGCCTCGGGCGGTCAGGCGTTGCGTGTGCCGGCCTCACGGCGCTCGCTGGCCGCGTCCGTCAGCCGCTTGACGGCTAGCTTTGAGCGCCTGACGCATGCGTCCGACGGATCCGTCAAAACACGTCTGGGAGCGACTGTAGCGCAGCGCCGCTTTGTGGCCGGATCACGACGGCTGCAGGGCAGCTTCGACGTCGACGAGTTGGCCGCTTCGAACGGCGGTGTGGTCACTATGCTGTTGCTGTTGGAACGACGCGACGCGTTCCGTCAAATGCTGCTGCGGCGACCGACGGATGCGTCGTATACAGCCGTCAACACGACGTCCGTCAACGATTTTGAAGTGGTTGTGCAGGTGGCGGCTGAGGTGAGTGTGTCGACACACAAACACACACACACACACATACACACACACACACACACACACACACACACACACACACACACAAACACACACACATACATACACACACACACACACACACAATATGAAGATTTCATTGACGTAAGCACAATTAATTATTTGAGTATTTTTTTCGTAGACATAATTTAAGCATAATTTTAATATTTAATATTTACAACATTAAATATATTATCAATTCATATTATTTAAAGTAAAATATATATATAATAAAATATATATTCATATTATTTATTTATTATTTAAATTATTTCATATTATTATTCATATATTATTATTTTATTTGGTGTGCATAGCCCGGGTCGTGGCTTTACGAGGTGGAATTATTTGAACCTCTTGAGGCTGATGCGTTTCTCACGGCGGCTATAGCCCAATCATCATCATCATCATTATCACCATCTCTAACTGCTGCTGCTCAGCCTATCGAGCTGAAGCTGTGGGCTGCCGTGACGGCTGATTCAGCTTCGGGCAATCAGCTGATTAGCAGCTTGGCAGCTGATAACGTCATTCAGCTGAATTCAGCCAATCAGAAGCCATTAGCTGTTTACGCTTCGGTGAGAGTGGACACGATATCTGAATTATACTTGTTTTTGTGTGATTTTATTGTTATTGTTATTATTATTAATTACGGGTAAATTCAGTAGTATGGGGGAAGAGTGCAAGTACACTATTACCACCCTGTGCGGTGGCCCCATGTGTGTACTGGAAACTAACCAAAAAGGTATAGATAATTCGTAAAGTAAAGGTTTTTGTCAGGAAAATGAAAGCTGATAAGGAAAGAAATAAAAATTAAACGATTTATCAAATGAAATTATCAAATAAAAATGTTAACTAAAAGTGTATATTTGTGTACAATATTCGATTATAAAATAGAGTAACTTTAATGGATCGATTAAATTGGAGTCTTTATAGTAAATTATAAAAGGAAAATATGTTTTCCTCAAATTATTATTATGTTATCGTCTGTTAAACACGTTTCGCGCGATCATTGACTATTTTTTTTCTTAATATATTTTTTGATATATTTAAATATTTTAAAATATTTATAAATATATAAATATACTCAACATCCGGTTAGTGTACGGATTATGGCATTGGTAAAATAAAAATGTTTGCTTGATTCAAAATATTTAGTCAAATATAGATAAATAGAGAAAGATATTTTTCAAAAACCAAAACCCTTATTTTTACGGTACATGGAACTGACACATATCTTAAACTATTTTTATTATATATAAGCTACTGTGTTTTGTTCATGAAATGCCGTTCATATGCAGAATTTAAATTTATACGGGATAATTACTATTAATAAACAATACATTTACACTAATAATTAGGTCATATATTAATTAGCGTGTTAATTGTTCCGTTGCAGCTTATGAGTGGAATGCTTCCGGTGCTTGCTGCCGATGTGTATGTTATTGTCGAAAACATGCAGCTAGGCTTGCAGACGCGCATACAACTTCACGACAACGGACTCACAGGTGAGTGTCTAGTTTTGCGGTGGGATTGGATTGGATTGGATTGGATTGGTGCATGTACAATCATCACAACATCAAAATACACTAAACATATAAGATGTTTTCTTTTTAATTTGAACAATTTTCTACAAATTCTAGAGAGATAATTTTTAACTTTCAAATTTAATAAAATTGTAATGTTTATCATCTGAATGTTTAATTTATCACTATTCATAATCATTTTCACTTAATCTATAATTCATTTGTTAATTTATCCAATTTGATTAATTTAATTATATTAATCATTATTTCATGATACAAATTATTCCTCAATTTTTCAATTGGAATCGCATTGAATTTCACCAGTCACCTGGTAATATGTAAAAAAAATCTAAAGAAAATCGCGTGTTTTCACAGTACGAACTTACTGCTAAGTTTTAGGTGACGTCACATACGTTAGGTGACGTCATAACGTGACATGTCACATATCCGCCTAATTAACAGAAATTTTTATATTTATAATTAACAGAAATAGGATAAACAAATTACATTGGCATAAAATAAAATTTAATAAACACTGCAAAAAGAATATATGCATTTTATAAATGCATAAGTATAATCAACAATTTAACAAAAATAATAACAAAACAAACAGTGCTTACAAACCACGTAGACCAAGAGTTCACGCTGGGAAAAACACAAAACCTGGATAAATCCAATCTAATGAAATCCAAGTAATGAAAACAAATGTAATAGACAATTGTTTAGAAACAATACAAAGAGGGCAATACAGCACAGTTTAGTAATCAATTTAAATTTCGATTTGTCACACGGGCAGAACCCGACCTATCATCCGGCGATGGTGTTTACTCGCGCTACGTTGACACACGTCAGTTGCTCAGCCTCTTCTCGCCGTCATTGTCCAACAATCAATCCGTCAATTTGAACGCGTCCGTCGCCGGCTTGCAATCCAAGCTCGGCGAGCTGCGGCTGACGGCTGAGGCTGTTTCAACGCCCGGCTGTCGGCTGCTCAATCGGCTGCAGCTGACGGACGCCGGCGTAGCTGTTGGCGGCTCGCGACTGCCGTTGGCCGGACGTCAGTTGACGCGTCCGTTGACTTGGATGCGTCGAGTTGCCGGATCGCCAGTGACCCTGCGTTTGATGCGGCAAGATTCAGATTCGGCCGTCGACGTGCAGCCGCCTACTCGGGTCACCGACCTGCGTGCCAGGGTCAATGACACGCAGCGCACTGTGACCTTCACGTGGACCTCGCCCGAAGACGGAGTGAACGGAAAAGGTGAGCAGGAAATTTTTTTAACTAGATAATTTACCAATTATTATAAGTAATATTAATATTATTTTTAGTAATTATTATTTTTATTATTAGTGAAAATGGTAAAATAAATGGTTAATTATTACACAATTTAAAATCTACCATAATTAATTTACATTCATGTCATATATTATATATTTCATTTATATTCATTTATATAACACATTTTTGACATTTATAAAACACATCAATTAGATATAACACATTTTTTTCAGTAGACAAATTTTTAGTAGACGAAATTTATTACTCCATTATATGTCCAACATTTGGCCAACATTAGCTATCTTCAGGAGTTTAAGTAAGCAGAAATTTAATAGACTATTTTAGATTTGTATTGTTGTATCATCAGTGTATATGTTATGTGTGTGTGTGTGTGTGTGTGTGAGTGTAATTTTGTTAATTTCAAATGTATTTGCCATCATCATCAACAAACAACAACAACATCAATATAGCATTGGTCAGAGGCAAAAATTCGTCGAGCCACAGCTCCCTGACGAACAGAATATCAAATAGAATTTTCACATGAAATTACACGAAACATTTATAAGGCAAATTTGGCAAAAAAAACAACAACGAAGACAAGAATAAAACACTCATATATAACAAGCTCAAAGTAGAAAACACGGTTATACACGACAACGAGAACAGTAACTGTAGGAAGAATTACAACAAGTTCGAAACCGTGTGTGTGTGTGTGTGTGTGCGTGTGTGTGTGTGTGTGTGTGTTATGTGTGTGTGTGTGTGTGTTATGTGTGTGTGTGTGGACCTTAGGACCCCGTATTTACAATAAGCTCTCCCCAACACTACGTTCTATCAATTCTATTCCTGTTTTAAAAAAAACACTCAAAGAAATTTTTCATGGTGAAATCGTATTATACTCTAGAGAACATTGTCTATATTAGTGATGATTATAAGGTGTAAATTATCTCTCTTCTTTCTTTACCTTTCACTTTCTGTGTGTGTGTGTGGCCATGTGTGTGTGTGTGTGTGTGTGTTTCTGTGTGTGTGTGTGTGTGTGTGTTTTTGTGTGTGTGTGTGTGTGTGTGTTTGTGTGTGTGTGTGTTTGTGTGTGTGTGTCTGCGTGTGTGCGTTTGTGTGTGTGTGTGCAGCGCCTTAGAGACCCTCTAGGTGTAGGGCGCTATATAAATATCTACCTAATGTAATGTAATGTAATGTAATGTAATGTGTGTGTGTGTTGATGCAGTTGCACGCTACGAGGTTCGCTATGCGGCCAGTGCTGCGCGGCTGCGGCGACATTTCGCCGCATGCACCAGCGTGCCTCACTGGACGCAGCCGGTATCGGGCGGCGTGTTAAGTCGTGCGACAATAGAATCTGTCGTGTTGGATCGAGTGCAGTATTACGCGGTGCGCGGATGGGATGCGGCCGGCAATGCGGCGCGGCTGTCGAACATTGTGTCGGTGCTGGTGCGCAGCGGCAACGTCGTTGGAGGCGGTTCTGACGGATACGGCGAAAATTCCTCGACGGATCCGTCAGACGAGTCGACGCATGCGCTGTCGGCCGGCGTTGTGGGCACTAGGCGGCCTGCTGTGCTGGCCGCCGTCTGCCTGGCTCTGCTAGTGGCGGCCGCTGTGGTGACAGTGCTGCTGGTGCGATGCGTCCGGCGAACTGACGGACGCAACGGCGATGTCGTACGTTCAAAGACGGTGGGAGAATTGCCGGACGCGTGTGGTAAAACAGCAGCGGCGACCACCACCGCCGCCACACCATCATATGCCGTCACTGTGAAAACGGCGCCCGAAAAGTCCGCGCGTCAGACAACGATGGATTTCTCACTTCCGTCCGTTACTCCGGTTATGTGGTCGGCTTCGGATATTCTTCGCTCTCCCAGCGACAATTACGGCTACCAGCCGGCGGCGGCGGCGGCGGCGGCGGCGGCGGCGCAGCGTTCGTATCTCGACGGCGAAGTGCCGACAGTTTATGGCGTGTACGGCGAACTGACGGACGGCAGCATGCGTCAGTCGACGCATCCGGCGAACGCCGCCGCCGTTGCCGCCGCAGCAGCCAACACGTACCGCACGCCCTACATTGACGACATGATGGCCTACGATTCGGCCGCGTCTCAGCCAACAGAATCGACTGGCTCGCATACGTCAGAACCGACGCACGGTTCGCCGTACGGCAGCGAACGGCTGCAGTCTCCGGCGGCCGCCGCGACGACGTACGACTGTTACGCGCCGGCGACGGCAAGAAATGCAGCTCCGGCCACGCTGCCCAAGCCGACGGGACTGTTTGCGCCGGCCGCTTCCACGTCCGTCTCGGCCGCATTGACGGATCCGTCATTGTCGCGATCTTGGGACGCGTTGAGTGAGCGAAGGCGACGCAACGTGACGCAGGTGTGAAGCCGGCAATCGGCTGTCACACCTGGTGGTTGAGCGCGCGGCGGGGATGGCTCAAAAGCGAGATTAATGGCCCGTATATTCCTGTGATAATGTTTGGCAGAGTTGGTTTGTATGCTTGTATGTGTGTATGTATGTGCTTGTGTGTGTGTGTGTGTGTGTGTGTATGTGAGGAGCTCCTGATTTATATCACACATATATTTTATTGTCGGACTCATCTGTATGTGTATGTGTGTGTATGTGTGTGTGTGTGTTTGCCATTAACGCCTTATCGACTTATCGACTTCGCTTTTAATGTTATTCAGATGTCTATTGGAAAAATAATCGTTTTTATTTGTGTATGTATGCCTGTGTGTGCGTGTGTGCCTGTGTGTGTGTGTGTGTGTGCGTGTGTGCGTGTGTGTGTGCGTGTGTGTCTTTTTGCCTTTGATTGTTGGTTTTGTGCGAATGTGACTTTGGTTTTTTGCGCAAGCGTGCCTGTCTATTGTTTGTGAATAAATTTGCATATGTTTTTGTTCGTTTCTGTTATTGTGTGTGTGTGTGTTTTTGTCCATCAACGCACACAATTCAAAGGGGCCATGAAAACTATCCAGAAATCGCAGTCGAATTTGAGATGTCCTTTGCGAAAAAAATGCGTATTGTGAAATTTGAGTATCTCCGGTATGCGTCTGTAGCAGTGGTTCTCAACCTTTTTTCTCGCTGATTCCCCACTTCTTAATGAGCCATATCTTCATTTTCCACACAACACAGCGCTGATAAATTCAATAAATTCAGTTGTTACATCAAAGTAAATGTCATTAGAGGTTATTAGAAACAAAAATGAACGAATTTGAATTAATAAAAAACACACATAGTTGTCCTGTTCTGTCCGACCTTTAGCTTCCCACTTGACAACTCTTCCATTCCCCACCAGACAGGGGAATTCCCCACTGGAATTCTCCAAGGTCATCGAGGAGGAAGAGATTTAGGCTGATTTATATACTTTTTCGCCTCATTATTCGATGAACAAGGACCAATATTCGTTCCGAAATCAATTACCTGTTCATACATCTCCTGTACTCTGAAAATACACCTGCTTATTTTCTTGAATTCACAATAGCCTATTGCAGTGGTTCTCAAACTTTCCTCAGCGTTTGCACAGCTTTAAAATCAGCAATCATTTCCCGCACCCCATGGATTCTTGATAGCTGTATACAAAAATATTAAAATACAAACGACGTAATAGCAAAACTTTGTTTCTTAAATATTCATTCATACAACTGTTTTTTTTAACAGGATTAAGCAAAACCACGTTTTTGACGAAAAATATATTGCATATGTTAAACATAAATTTAAAAATCTAAATAAATAAATTCATCCAATAAAAATATCTGATAATAATATATCTAAAAAATATCTAAATCTAATCTAATAAATTAAAATATAAAAAAGTTTTTTAAAAATCAGCACTCCAGCTTAGTCTAAGACGAGCGAGTCAAGGGTTCATATATGGTGAACAAGAAAATTTGTTGCATTTGTTCCCGCGATTCCAGAATACCATTGGACTTCAATTCTCTCTGACGTGCTTTTACACGGAAGCTTCTGATTCATGGCTGATGAATTCACCCTTGACACACAGACATACATACACACAGACATACTTGATATTGCAGCTTTGTGCAATCTGCAAGTGGCATTCTGCAGAGATTACTCCGCGCCCTCTCATAACCAACCTTCCTCCTGTTACTCTACCTCAATGACTTATCACCAGGTGATAATTTCGGCCCTGTCATAAAAACCTGTTTGGTAAAAGCATGTGCGTGTGTGCGGCTGTATGTGCGTGCGTGCGTGCGTGCGTGCGTGCGTGTATGTATGCGCGTGTGTCTAATTGCCGACGATTCTCACCTGTGTCGCGCCGTGTTCATCTCGGCGCTAATCAAGCGTAAGATGAGTTCAATTAGCCCACACAACACCTGCATGCCGTTTTCGAGACTCGAGAACAGAAGAGCATCTAACGCTAAATGTGAGATTCATTAGCGATCGTTAGATGAGTGCTCCAACATCTCCGGATGTCCAGATGAGTGACATCAAGATCTCCCAATGGCCAAGTTATAAGATCTCCTTCACTCTACGTCCCTTCATCTAAAGGATGTTTTATGTCCAGAGAGAGAACCTGGAGAGGCAACCTACCCTCTCTTATTTCAAGATGTATGAAAGACATATAATTACATATATATATATGATATATATATATATATATATATATATATATATATATATTTCCTGTGGGAAATTGCCCTAAAGATTAGAAGAAGAAGCTAAATATTAAACAAATGTGTGTTTTTATCAATTCAAATGGTTTATTTTTCGTTTCTTGTCACTTTCTCACATTCAATTTGGTCGAGCAACTAAAGTTATCAGATTTCTCAACGCTGTTGTGTGGAAAATAAAGAATATTATTTATTAAGAAGTGAGGAATAAGAGAAAAAAAGATTTCGCGCCGTTGATCAATAAGATGAGATACTTAGGCTTTGATAAGTTCTTAATTCGCTTCTGATTGTAGTGTAATTTGTTGTCTCACTTTCAAACTGATCAACTCCTCTTACCCTCCACCCTATCTGAAGGAGGTGGTAGTGCAGTGGTTCCCAACCTGGGGGTAAGTTACCCCCTGGGGATAATTTAGCAATTGTTCGGGGGTAATGTAGGGGTGACAGGAAAATGGTGAGAATTCTGAAATTCAAGAAAACATTGCGGTACCTTGTATTGGGATTAATGTTAACTTAGCATATTATGTTTATTGTTTGCATTGTGTGGATATTGTATTGCTCATATGGCGTGTTATATATAGTTGTGTGTGCACGCGTGCGTGTGTGTGTGAATGCTTACAGTAACATGTACAATAACAAAGGGGTAACATGCTTAATATGGGATGCTAAATTGGGTAACAAGCTGAAAAAGGTTGGGAACCACTGTGGTAGTGCCAGTTTCACACAACACTAACATTCGATCATCTAGTGCCCTTCTAAAACCCCGAGCAGCTTCCGAATCATCATGGTCTTCCAAATCCTTCCAATACATTGCCCCCCGTCTGTACAATAAACTTCCCCGTTCAATTACATCTTCCAGCTGCTATAAATCTTTCAGCAGCAAATTATATAAATATCTTTTGGATGTGTACATAGATTCTTGAGCCCACACCGATATTATTCGTTTTTCTGTAGTATACGTGTTTTTGTGTCTCTTGTATGTGTCTTAAGTTTTTTATGCTGTATTTTCATTTATGTGTACATTGTGTGTGTTTTGTATGTATATTTTCATCCATGCCAATACTTAGTTGTATAAAGTGGCAATACATTTGTGATTTATGATTTCTGAATTTGGGGAAATACTAAAGTTGGTGTTGGCAATTCTATATTAATGTGTGTTGTGTGTGTGTGTGTGTGTATTGCGTACTTGGATGATTTGATTCAGATGCGTGTGTGTGTGTGTGTGTGTTGGTGATTGAGTGGTCGTTTGTTAAATATAGCCAAGCTCTTGATGTTTATTCTCGAATTGGTAATTGCAAAATGGTTCAATTGCATACATTGCATACATTGCATACACTGCTCAGATGTTATCAGCAGATCCACTGGTTTTGCCTTCAATCGTCTGCTTTCACAGCAGTTTTGCTCGACATCTCGAACAAATCGAAAAAGGAAGCCATTTTAGAGCGATATCGATTTCAACAGGATCGAATCACATCTGATGTTATTCTAAACAAAAAATCGTTCTAGTATTCTCCACTGGGTGAGCAGATTTCGTTCTATCTATGCTAATGACAGGTAGTCCTCAATCCAATGGAATGTCTCAAATTTGAAGATCCTGCTTCCATGGACTCTGGAGTATCCATATATTATGAATTGGATTTTGGTTCCATGCACCCTCGTTGATGGTCATTGTGAAACCATTTGACATTCGTGATTGTTGTTGGCTCGGGCACGAAACGCCGAGAACACAACTCGATCCCTGCTCTCTGCCGAACATGCCCTAGGGCGATCTGTTGCAGTGCAATTGACCGGTCACGCAAGGCCAATGACTGTGCAATTCAACCAGCCAACAAACCCGTCTAATCACCAACCCCCGAAGCTCGTGTTGCACTTGTGAGGAATGCTGCCTCGATGACCGTTCTGCAGACACACACACACACACACACACACACACACACACACACACACACACACACACACACACACACACACATACACATACCTGTGAGTATTGTGCAGAGTAAGTGCCCAGGCGTATGAACATACCAAACGGTACAACACGTTGAAAACGTATGACGTACTATCCAGACACACTGGACGGGATGGTCGTTTGTGTCTCCATGTCTGTGTGTCTGTCTGTCTGTGTGTGTGTGTGTCTGTGTCTGTCTGTGTGTGATGGGATGGCCGCGTGCCACTGTGTCATTACCGACGCTGCCACTATCATAGCCCGCGGCAGTCGGGTCTGCCGAGGCGTTCTTTGTTTCTCTACGGGCCACAGAATGACTGGCAAGCGAAGAGTGCATGAACGGCAGGAAGATTTGTCTGACGCACTTTTTATCTCACATCTTTTTCCATCTCCTATTCCTCTACCTCTTCTCCTCTCTATCTGTGTGTGTCTCTCTCTCTCTCTCTCGATCTTCATCTGTTAGAAGTGCGCTAGGGCAGGGCGTTGTTCGCTTGAAACGCCGACGCCCACGACTCTGAGAACTTCCGCAGTGGCCGAACATCCACAGGGCTTTAATTTTGTGTTGAACTCCATTTCTGCTCTCTGCGCTCTGTCAATTTCTGCTCTACATTGTGTCAAATCTGATATACATTGCGTTAATTTCTGCTCTGCACTGTGTCATATTTTTGCTCTGTGCTGCGTCCATTTCTGCTTTTCATTGTGCTAATTTCTGCTCTCTGCGTTGTTTCAATTTCTGCTCAGTATTATGTCAATTTCTGCTCTACATTGTGTTTATTTCTGCTCTGCACTGAGTCTGTGCGATTCTCGCCAATTTTCTGCTAATTGCCTACCTGACATCCGATTAGGGAGATGGTTTTGAGTGTGCTAGCATATGGAAGGTGAGATGCAAGTACTTTGGTACTTAACTACACCTAGACATCCTAGAATTCCTAGACATTCGATTTCACTAGACACGACAGAATAAAATGTGAATTATATAACTTTATCCAGCTCAACTAACTCTTTGATCTTCTGGAGGTCGAATTCGTGATGAACTTCGGTGTAAATTGACATAGGCTCACAGAGGTATGATAATCAAGAATACTTCCTGGATTAACAAGAAGCTTTGAAAATCAACCAGTATGATGAACAATTTCCACGTATCAACAATATTCTACACTCAACCGAATCTCAAATCTCTCAAATTTCAACCCTGGATAAAATGGATAATATATGCCGTCTTGCTGTGAGTGATATGTATACATATGATATTATATGACTATATTGGTAGATTCATATAAGGGTCGAACATTGAGGATGGGGAATGAATACGAAACACATGTCTTTCTTCGAGATAAAAAAGTTCTTGATGTAAATAGCGGAAGGGAAGCAGACGGTAGTTTCTGCTTCAAATCAGTGCCAGCGTCTACATACAGAGCAGAAAAATTTCCTCATCGCTAATTGTTCTCAATACACACACACACACACATACATACACACACATACATACACATACAGACACGCACGCAGGTGAACTGAAGTCTTGAAGTAGTGCCAGAAGTGTCGAGATGGAAAAAGTAAAAGTCTCAACATTTACGTCTTTCTGTGTGTGTCAGTGGCGCACCCAGTGCAATAAGTCTAGAGGAGCCTTTCTTTACTGAACCTTTTTATACAGCACGGGAATACTATTTCACCCCCGGGAGGAAAAATGCCATTGAATACAAATTAACAATACAAAATCACAAAATCACAAAACATTAAACTATTTAAATTCTTTAACATCCTTCTCAAAACTAGAGATTTTCTACATCCGCCACTGATACAGCTGATACAATCGCAGCTCTGCTGTGCGTGTATGTGTGTGTGTGTGTCAGTGTGTGGCTGTGCGTTTTTTGCCGTTGTCGCTCGTGAAAACCGCACCTTTCGCCGTGCGCGTCCGTCGGCCTGACGTATGCGTCAACAATGCTATCGCCGCTACGCATCTCAGACCGGCGACAGATGCGCGGCGGCGATAATGCCAGCGTAAACCACACACGGCCGACACAGCGGCAAGCTCTGGCCACGCATGAATACCGAGGGCTGCCGAGAAACGACCCCATAGATTTACTGTCGAAGTTCATACACACACACACACACACACACACACACACACACACACACACACACACACACACACACACACTGTTGAAGAGGATGGGTTATTGCACGGTTGCGTTTAACGATGGTTCACACACACACACACACACACACACACACACACACACACACACACACACACACACACACACACACACACACACAACATACACACGCAGACATACAAGCATGTTCGAGAGAGGAACATTTCCATAGTCGTCAGATGAAAAGCGACAAGACAAGTGAAAGGTTTCAGTCATTTATGTCGCGCGATATGTAAATTAGTCCGTTGAAATATACACACACACACACACACACACATACCCATACATACACACATACACAGTCACTTCCCGTCATTGACTTGAGCGTGTTGCAGACGTACAACATGGCAAGATGTACTAGCAACATTGCAAGATGTCTTTGTCAGTGTGCAACATTGCAAGGGCTTGTGAGCAGCGCACTCACACAAAGGCGCGATGCAACCATTGATTGTGCATCATTGTGAGAAAGTATCGGCGTGAAAGATGCATCTCCGGGATTGATTTACATATTTCACAAGTACACATATACATATATTGATTCCTCATGTTTCAGTATGTATGTGTGCATTTGTGTATTGTGTGTGTATGTGTCTACCTTTCTATATGTGCGTATATCTATATATCTATCTACGGGTTGAAGCTATAGGCGTCTGGAATCAAGAACATTTAGATTTATATAGTTTGATTTAACGAATTTCTTTCAGTCCTAACCTAACCTAACTAAACCTAACTAAACCTAACTAAACCTAACCAGCTAAACCTAGCCTAACCTAAAATCTATAAAAATATAGAAAGGTTTTTGTGCGTTTCTTAAGCGTTTTTAATGAATTAACGTTTTTAATGTTCTTGAATCCTTACACATCTAGCCTAGACCCTATCTACGTATCTACCCAGGGCCGGATTTAGGGGGGTGGGGTGGGGGGGGGGCAAAGAGGGCACCTGTCCAGGGGCCTGCACATTTTAGGGGGCCTCAAAAGAGAACCAAGAAAAAAGGTAATTTTGCCAAACGTGATTAAGATGACCGAAATTCATTACTGGCAGGAGCGGCAATTAGGATTTCCGTTGGAGTTTACAGCGGCCCTCCTGTGAGGCTTGCTTCGCTCGCCACCCGCTTCGAGGAGGGTAGGCCTTCACACATAAATTGCCCAGGGGCCTCCACACATAGATTGCCCAGGGGCCTAAATTCGGGCCCTGTATCGACCCCTATTTATACCCACCGTATATCAGTATTCTACAACTAAATTATACATTTCTATACATAGATATCTACATTCTATTATACATTCTACTTGCATTCAAATATATACTACATTCATACATTCTGCACATCTACATTCCATCTGCCTACGTTTTGTGAATTTTCCGACTTTTCCGAGAATATTCATTCGGGCTTGTCTTCTATATACTTGACGTGTGTCAATTTTCTCCCAGGATTTATGAGATACATATTCTTCACTCACGACAAATATCTCTTATATATCCGCGCTATACGTTATAACTAAACGTACCCTGAACGCTTTTGTGTGAAGCATACGCCGTTAATCTTCTGGGATTTTGGGCGGAGTGATGTCGAAGAGAAATCGAGATATTGTTAAGAGGTTTGTGACGGCTTTGTGAAAGATACACTTCTCCTAGTCTGTAGAACTCGTGGGCGGGAAGCACACACACACACACACACACACACACACACACACACACATACTCACAGAAGGGCGTCGGTATGTGAGGGTGATTTGATCTCGGAAAATTTCTTCCCGAACACAATTGTTGTCAATCAACATGATCGCGGATGAATGTCATCGTGAGATGAGCCAAGATGTCTGATGCGTGGATGTGCATCATCCACAAGAAGCTTCACTTCAAGTGTGATTGCTCAAAGACTCAGGTAAATGTGAGGAGATTTGCACGAGAGTTTATACAGAGAGGTTGATTAGAGGATTATGAACCAGGGACGTAGATTTGTGTCGAGGCTCGGGGGGATGACAGCCATCATGCATTAGTGTTCAAAGTTGACTCAGTTGGTCAATTGCATGAGACCCTCAACTATTTTCAGCCTATTCAATTACAACACACACATATACCTCAACGAAGAGTATATTGCATATAATTGCATACACACTGACACACACACATTAGTTGTGTATTGTAAGATTTTGATGACAATATACTTAATAAACTGAACTCAGCAGAATTATCGGGAGTGTAATTGTATATTTATTTCATGAGCCAATTTGTCGGGGGTATATAAACCCCCATAACCCCTAGGGCTCACACCCATGCTTATGGGAGATTGTGTATTTGCGTACAAATAACTTGAGATCTTCTATAGTCAAAAAATATAATATTAAAAGTACACTCGGGTATATATTTTTTGCAACACAAATCGGTTGAGTAGAATTTAATTTCCATTTATAACCGTATTTTTGCATGTAATATTTTTGTGCATAATTATATATTCTACCAAAATTTATTTACATACATCGGGTATCAATGTTGAAAATACAATATTTATATATTGGCAGAATTTTCTTTACCTTTTAACCTCTACGTTTTTATAAAATTTAGCTTATTCAAGCTGACATATTTGATTTTCCTTTTGAATTCCAGATCGAGCAGATTTGCGGCATTTCTGGCGCAATCTCGCAGATTTATGTTTATTGCCGAAAATATTGACATTTTTGTGTGTCGTGTGTCACAACAGACACACATATATCCCACAAACCAACAGCCTATTTGAGAATGCGGAATGTTCTTGAATTGGACCCGCAGAATGCACAGCAGAAATCTCGTAAATTTCTGCTTCGCTCACGTGATTCTCCGCTGTGACAGAAGCAGTAAAGTGTTTGTGATAGCGTCTCGGTTTGTATGTCTGTGTGTGTGCTTGTGTGTGTGTGTGTGTGTTTGTGGGTGTGTGTGTGTGTTTGTGTTTGTGTGTGTGATTGTGTGTGTGTGTGTGTGTTTGTGTTTGTGTTTGTGTTCGTGTTTGTGTTTGTGTTTGTGTGTTTGCGCTTGTGTGTAATTGGTTCTGTGTAGGAATAAACAAATATACAACGAAATACTTATATTATAAAAGCTTGAAAACACCTTAATTTTGCAATTACATAACATTAACCATTTTTGCCTTCAACTAAAATATCATTGGTTATTTCCTGCCTTTTTATGCATTTCTGTGTGTGCCTGTTTGCATCTCTCTCTGTGTGTGTGTGTGTGTGTGTGTGTGTGTGTGTGTGTGTGTGTGTGTGTGTGTGTGTGTGTGTGTGTGTGTGTGTGTATGTGTGTATGTCAAGCTGGTGACAATTTGGGGAGCAGAAATTTACAGCCCCACCATTTCTGCTCAGAGTCGGCATACTTCAACCGAGTTGAATTTGAAATGGAGTCTTAAATCACATGCACACACACACACACGCATACATACATACATACACATACATGCACACACACACACACATACACACACAGGTGTTTGAGCGTGTATAATATAGTGGCGATGAAGTATATATATATGAGATATGGTGTATGAGTATATGTATATGAGATAAGGTGTGTTTGTATACGCAATTGTGTGTTAAATTTCGCTAGGCAAACTTAATTTATTTTGAAAAAAGGCCAAAGTCTGGTATTAATCAATTAAGCATGTCATATTTGGCAATTGTGCCCATTTTTTGTTTCAATTATTACTAAAAAAATTGGTAAAAAAACACACACCAGGAATAAAATCATAAATATCAACTAGTCAAATTTTCCACACACAAATAAACTTTGAGTACAAAATTGGTTAAAATGTCTATATGTCCCAGCAAAAAGAGTGTATATAACACATCTCATGCCTTGTGTATGTAAATCGTGTCTCAATGTATGTACGTGTATGTGTATGTGTGTGTGTGTGTCTGTCTGTGTGTGTGTGTGTGTGTGTGTCTGTGTGTGTGTACCGTTATAACCCAAGTATAATGATTACCCAAGCTTTCAGGTTTTTATATCATATTGATTGAATATATTATATATTTTTGTATTATAATTATAGAGTCTTTTTGTGTGTGTATCATATGGATTAATACAATACCACAAACGTACCGATAAAAATGATGACATAATTATAACTCCCCATAAAACATAATTTCACTTTTCACACTGGGATTTCTCACATACTCAAGAAAAATTCTACCCCAATTTTTCATGTTGAAATTTGGCTCGAAAATGGAAGCTGATTATTCTTGGATGATTACGGTATGTACGTGTATGTGTGTGTGTGTGTGTGTGTGTGTGTGTGTGTGTGTGTGCGTGTGTGTGTCTTTCAGAAGCGAAAGGTATTCGTTCAATTACGTAATTGGACTGCCTCTAAATTATGACTTCGCTGTAGTGTCTGTCTGTCTGTATGTCTGTCTGTCTGTATGTGTGTGTGTATGTGTGTATGTGTTCGGTTTGAAAGTGTACCAATACCCATACACAAAGCCGCACACACTAACACACAAACACACACACACACACACACACACACACACACACACACACAGACAGACAAATGGTGAAATTTGTACCGCTCCGTTTCCACAGAACGATGCATAATTTAAGATGGTCAAAAGACGACATCGACTGGATGCATGCAATGCCCAGCAGGGGGGAGAAAAGAGATAAGAGGTATGAAGGGGGAGAGGGCAAAGTCGAGTGGGGGTCTCTCTCACACTCTCACACTCTCTCTCTGCATCTATGGAGAGAGAGAAAGTGTGTGAGAGGTGCCACGATTGGATCTACAGAAGCACACACACACAAACACACACTCACACACACACACACACACACGCACAGACACACACACACTCTCTCACACACAGACAGCAGTGGTTCTCAAACTTTTTTCTCACACTGATTTCCCACTTGTTAATACGAGCCATCTCATCTTAATTTTCCACACAACACAGCGCTGATAAATTCAATAAATTCAGTTGTTACATGAAAGTAAATGTCATTAGAGGTTATTAGAAACAAAAATTAACGAATTTGAATTGATAAAAACACACACATAGTTGTCCTGTTCTGTCCGACCTTTAGCTTCCCACTTGACAACTCTTCCATTCCCCACCAGACAGGGAATTTCCCACACAGGTTAAGAAGCAGTGGTTTACAGCAAAACATGGTTAAAAAAATAATACACACACAAAAGTTATTATTATTAATGTTATTTTAATTACATGTAAATCCAGTAGCATGGGGAAGAGTGCAAGTGCACTATTACCACCCTGCGGTGGCATCATGTGTACCGGAAGCGCCCAAAAGATCAAGAGAAAACGAAAGTTCGAAAGAAAAAGTTCTAGAAAGAGAATTGGAAAAGAAAAGAAAAAATAAATAAAAATAAATAATAAACCATCATCCGATAACACTGCATAATGTCACTCCGCCCACGTTCCTCAATAAATAACAACATACAGTATAACGATTGTCTGATTAAACAAGCAATGTGCAATGCAGTGCAATGTTCTGCTCTGCAAAGTTTCACTGTTTTTCTGCTTCATTAGTTTGGCACAAATTCTGCTCTGATCGTTAAATCTAGACAAATTCAGTTTTGGTCAATTGTACATGCGTAG
>OU696583.1:7961821-7966821 GCA_916048095.2 Sacculina carcini
TGAAAGCGACATCATTTGTGTGTGTGTGTGTGTGTGTGTGTGTATGTGTGTGTGTGTGTGTTGTTTGGTGCTCGTGTCAGATAGCTGCTAGATGGAAAGGAAAATGCGATTGGCAACGATTTAAACACCGAGGAATATCCACGTAGATAGAGCCAAAATGCAAGAATATGTAGAGGGAAAGATGAAAGAGAGCTATTGAAGGAAAGAGTATGGGAATGTGTGTGTACATGCGTTATTGAGTGTATTGTAAGACCTGACTACCATCACACACATACACACACACACACACACACACACACACACACACACACACACACACACACACACACACACACACACACACACACACACACACACACTGACACATCAAGTGAGGTTGATTGTACGTGTTTGTGTATCTGCCAAAACATACAAGTACACACACATACACCACACACATACAGACACACAAATACACACACACACACACACACACACAAACACACACATACACACACACAAGCACACAAGCACACATACACACGTACACACATACACACATACACACATACACCACACACATGCACACATATACACACACAGAGACATACGTATACACACACGAACACACACACACACACATAGGCATACATACACACATTGAGATGAGCATCAGCATTCACACACACACACACAAACACGCACACACACACACACATATACACACACGCGCACACACGCGCACACACACACACAATCAAAATGTGTCGTACGTACATTCCAGGTTTGTGGAGCACAGCAATAACCCGGCCTACACAGCCCTATCAACACACACACACACACACACACACACACACACACACACACACACACACACACACACACACACACACACACACACGCACACACACATACACGGTGAAGCGTGTATAAGCTGGAGAGGTATGAAACATGATATGATAGTTTTATTGTATGTTTATTGTATGACCGCTCTCATAGAAAGGGCTATAAAAAGTATACATCAAGTAACAGTGTACAGTAACAACAAATGTTTATATTGTGTTTGTGTTTGTGCTTGTGTGTTTGTGTGTTTGTGAGTTTGTGAGTTTGTGTGTTTGTGTGTTTGTGTGTTTGTGTGCTTGTGTGTTTGTGTGTTTGTGTGTTTGTGTGTTTTTGTGTTTGTGAGTTTGTGTGTTTGTGTGTTTGTGAATTTGTGTTTGTGTTTTTGTGTGTGTTTTTGTTTGTGTTTCTGTGTTTGTGTTTGTGTTTGTGTTTCTGTGTTTGTGTTTCTGTGTTTGTGTTAGTGGTTGTGTTTGTGTTGTGTGCTTGTGTGTTTGTGAGCTTGTGTTTTTGCGTGTGTTTGTGTTTGTGTTTCTGTGTTTGTGCATCTTATGAGCTAAAGGCATTGCTTCAGGCAAAAATGGAATAATTGTTGTGTGAAAAACAAGTTAGTTTAATATTATTGTAATTTTTGTGTTAATACTCTAATTTTCAATTGCAAAAAATTATTTATTTGATTGTTATTAATGACTTAAACTTGGTTAATTTGTTGGTATTTAATCATAAAAAACAACGAACATGCATTTGCGTGTATTAATTTTGTGTTACATTTTAATCAATATAATTCATGATACCATGAAAATTGTCGTTTTAATGTAACGAGAAAACTACCGGGATGTTAAATGTGTGTGTGTGTGTGTGTGTGCTTTTAGCGTCTTTTCAAACGAGCCACTTCACAACACAAGCCATTTTCCCCATTGACACAATCAACCAGGTGATATTTCGGATCCAGCATCCGGTAAATTCGTGAAGGACCACACAGGTGAGATCTGAGATGAGATGAGCGATGTCTGATGTCATCAAATGATCGTCCATCAATTCATCTCGCGGTCAAGTTGGCTCGCTCAGTGATAGAGTGCCCTAGAGCAAGTACGAGATTGGGTCTGGCCTAGGGTTGGCTCAGCGACACGGCGATGTTTTGGCAAAAAACGACCTCTGGTAAGATGAATCTTGGTCAGAAGAGTTGTTTTTTGCTAGATCACTCTCCAAGGAAAGCTTTCGGCTGGCGGTAGCATCTAACAGTTATCACAATCCCTCTTCATCTGCCTCTTAATTATCCTGCACTCTCTCTCTCTCTGCAGTGACTGTGTGCGCGTCAAATGTCGATAGATGCCCTCGAGGCATTTTAGTTTTTGTCCATCAGGCACCCAACCATACATTCAGTCACTCACTCACACACACACGCACACACACGCACACACACACATACACACACGCTCATGGGCAACTGAACTATACAAAAAGTGGACAGTTCATTTGAGCGGAGGTATTAAATGTGTGGATGTGTCTCTGAAGGCGCACTGATGGAGAAAGCTGATGGCAGAGTTTCTGCTGTGAAGCAGACGAACATTGGACACAAGCAGAAATTTGAACGTTCAAAGCAGAAATCTATCAGGAATTAAGCAAAAATACAAATATCGACACAGAAAAATTCAAGTTCAAATTTGATGTGTGGAAAAAAACTGAATCTTTTATACACCAAAAGTTGATGAAAATACTTCGGAAAAAATATCCCGGTATTAAACGCCCGTTTTAATTAACAGGCACACACTTTGAAATTTTCAACATAACTTTACACAAATAATTTTATAATAACAACAAATATATTTTAATCCTAATTAAAATAAAAAACAAAGCTGCAAATAGTGAGTTGACAAATTCCTGCTTTTCAAACAAAAATAATTATCAAGTTACACACTTATTAATAGTGCAATTCGCAAATTCAAGAATAAATAATTTAAACAACTATTTGACATTGGTGAAACAGATGTACTAATGCTCAACACACACACACACACACACACACACACGCACACACACACACACACACACACACATACACACACACACAAACGTGTTGAGTGGTGTTACTGTCGTGTGCTTAAATGCAGTCTCCAAATCCACAAAGGCATTTTATCCTGCTGTACCGCAATACACCGTAAAATCATGGAAACTGCATTATAGCATAGAAAGCTAACACCGAGCTTAAAATAGCACATCGCTTCGCATATACCGTTTTGATTATATGCGTTGCCCAAACTCACATATGCATAAGAATACGGATCGTATACCCGCACATATATAAGCACACGTATGAATTCTCATACATGCACACATACATACACGCTTACATACACTTATAATTGTGGTGTGTCAGTGATGTCGTGTCAGTCGTGTCGTGTCAGTGATGTCGTGTCAGTGGTGTCGTGTCAGTGATGTCGTGTCAGTGGTGTCGTGTCAGTGGTGTCGTGTCAGTGGTGTCGTCTTAGTGATATCGTGTCAGTGTTGTCGTGTCAGTGGTGTCGTGTCAGTGGTGTCGTGTCAGTGATGTTGTGTTAGTGATGTCGTGTCAGTGATGTCGTGTCAGTGGTGTCGCGTCAGTGGTGTCGTGTCAGTGATGTCGTGTCAGTGGTGTCGTGTCAGTGGTGTCGTGTCAGTGATGTCTTGTCAGTGGTGTCGTGTCAGTGTTGTCGTGTTAGTGATGTCGTGTTAGTGATGTCGTGTCAGTGATGTCATGTCAGTGATGTCGTGTCAGTGGTGTCGTGTCAGTGTTGTCGTGTTAGTGATGTCGTGTTAGTGATGTCGTGTCGGTGATGTCGTGTCAGTGATGTCGTGTCAGTGATGTCGTGTCAGTGATGTCGTGTCAGTGATGTCGTGTCAGTGGTGTCGTGTCAGTGGTGTCGTGTCAGTGGTGTCGTGTCAGTGATGTCGTGTCGGTGATGTCGTGTCAGTGGTGTCGTGTCAGTGTTGTCGTGTTAGTGATGTCGTGTTAGTGATGTCGTGTCGGTGATGTCGTGTCAGTGATGTCGTGTCAGTGATGTCGTGTCAGTGGTGTCGTGTCAGTGATGTCGTGTCGGTGATGTCGTGTCAGTGGTGTCGTGTCAGTGGTGTCGTGTCAGTGATGTCGTGTCAGTGGTGTCGTGTCAGTGGTGTCGTGTCAGTGGTGTCGTGTCAGTGATGTTGGGTTAGTGATGTCGTGTCATTGATGTTGTGTTAGTGATGTCGTGTCAGTGGTGTCGTGTCAGTGGTGTCGTGTCAGTGATGTCGTGTCAATGGTGTCGTGTCAGTGGTGTCGTGTCAGTGGTGTCGTGCCAGTGATGTCGTGTCAGTGGTGTCGTGTCAGTGATGTCGTGTCAGTGGTGTCGTGTCAGTGGTGTCGTGTCAGTGGTGTCGTGTCAGTGATGTCGTGTCAGTGATGTCGTGTCCGTGGTGTCGTGTCAGTGGTGTCGTGTCAGTGATGTCGTGTCAGTGATGTCGTGTTAGTGATGTCGTGTCGGTGATGTCGTGTCAGTGATGTCGTGTCAGTGATGTCGTGTCAGTGGTGTCGTGTCGGTGATGTCGTGTCAGTGGTGTCGTGTCAGTGATGTCGTGTCGGTGATGTCGTGTCAGTGGTGTCGTGTCAGTGTTGTCGTGTTAGTGGTGTCGTGTCAGTGATGTCGTGTCAGTGATGTCGTGTCAGTGGTGTCGTGTCAGTGGTATCGTGTCAGTGATGTCGTGTCAGTGATGTCGTGTCAGTGGTGTCGTGTCAGTGATGTCGTGTCAGTGATGTCGTGTCCGTGGTGTCGTGTCAGTGGTGTCGTGTCAGTGATGTCGTGTCAGTGATGTCGTGTTAGTGATGTCGTGTCGGTGATGTCGTGTCAGTGATGTCGTGTCAGTGATGTCGTGTCAGTGATGTCGTGTCGGTGATGTCGTGTCAGTGGTGTCGTGTCAGTGATGTCGTGTCAGTGGTGTCGTGTCAGTGATGTCGTGTCATTGATGTCGTGTCAGTGATGTCGTGTCAGTGGTGTCGTGTCAGTGATGTCGTGTCAGTGATGTCGTGTCAGTGATGTCGTGTCAGTGGTGTCGTGTCAGTGGTGTCGTGTCAGTGGTGTCGTATCAGTGGTGTCGTGTCAGTGATGGTCCATCTCTTAATGGAGGTCCATTGATGTGTGATAGTCTGATAAACGACCAGATATCGGTGT
>OU696583.1:7974321-7979321 GCA_916048095.2 Sacculina carcini
CGTGCACAGAAACTGATGGATGTTGCAAGTTTTACGAGAAAAAACGGACAAACGGAGCGAAAAACGACAGAATACGCCAAAGTATAGGCGGAAAAGGCTGCCAGCTTGTAGTTCTAGTTTTTGCCACCAGATGTCACTAATAAACTAAAAGACAGGTCAACCGAGCGCTATATCAAGTATACCGTAAATGCTCTATTTATCCGACAGCCTCCAATAATCCGGCAGGCTCTAATAATCCGGCACTTCCTGGAAAGGCTTATTGAAACTGCAACCACGATTCAGTTATAGTTCAGCAACAGTTTATTCAGCAATTCTCTTATAAACCGGCACTCATTAATCAAAGCAGAAATCATCGTCTCCTCTCGCTTATCTTGTCCCTGTTATCAGTGCACTATTTTTTGAGTTGCAGTTTTTGCGCAATCCTACCGTGCGGAGTGACCAAAAATAATCCGACAGGCTTTAATAATCCGGCAGGCGCTTATAATCCGGCACCATACGCAGGGGATTGTAACGTGTTGTCTGGTTTATTGCACACACATGACTGCTATTGATACATACAATACTGACATACATGGCTGCAGGTGCACAGGATCGGGTTGCAACAGAGTTCTGCGAATAAGCCTGTCACACTCTACACTCTCTGACATGACGCCATACGGTACAGCACTTATACACATGCCACATCTCCTCTTCCCCCCAAAAAAACATATATGTTTTAAAACATTTCAAGTGACAAGTTGATATAAATAATGAATCACACACACACATATTGGTTTAACAAACATAATCATCAAGGTACGCTGGACGCCTGGTCTGACGCGACGATCTTCGTACAGGTCGTTGAAGAACCGGACTCAGCTTCGGCTCACTGATATCTTGAGCAGGAGAGCTGACGCCACTGTACAAATCTGGCTGAGTTTGACTGTCGAGCATCAGCTGCCTGCGATTCCGCCTGTATCTTACTCCATTCACAAGGACTTCATATGAACGGTGTCCTAAATAACGTAGGCAAATACCGGAAGACCATGTTGTTGAACCCGGTAATTTCATTCGTATTGCTGAGCCGATAGACAGTGGTACCAGCGGATGATGACCCACTCTAGTGTCGTACGCCTGCTGTTGGCGCCTTTTCTGCTCTTCTAACTTCTCTCGCACACCGACTGCCGTTGCAGGTGAAAGAGAATCGCGATGTGTCGGTAGTAACGTTCTGCATCTACGCCCGAACAGTATCTGACTTGGCGAGTATTTCGTACCCTCACTGGGTGTGTTACGCCAGATCATCAATGCCCAAAGTGGATTTTCATGAGAAGCGCTGGCTTTACGGAAGAGTTGTTTTACCGTTTTTTACAGCATTTTCAGCCTTCCCGTTTGATTGGGGGTACCTCGGACTTGACGTGATATGTACTACGTCTGTTTGATGCATGAATTGTTTGAACTCATGGGACGAAAACTGTGGACCATTGTCCGTGACCAATACTTCTGGCACCCCGTGACGAGCAAACTGAGTAGTTAAACACGAGACAACTGCTGCAGTTGTCACACGATGAAGGAGATCGACTTCTACATAATTACTAAAATAATCAACGGTTACAAGATAACACTTTCCGCTCAATTCAAAGAGATCTGCCGCTAATTTTTGCCACGGACGTTCCGCTATAGTGTGTGGCATCATGGGCTCAGATGGTTGCTCCTGTCTATAGGACATGCAAACAGTGCAGTTCAATATCATGTTTCTAACCTCAGACGCCATGCCCGGCCAAAACACGTTCTCTCTGGCATACCTCATGATTGACGCCAAGCCAATATGAGCGCGATGAAGCCTGGAGAGGACACCTGCCCGTAGCGACTTGGGAACCACTAGCTTACCATACTTAAACGCTAATCCGTCCTGGGACGTCATTTCTAAACGAAATGGCCAGTACTGAGCGACATCAGCAGGTAACATGGATCTACGAGACGGCCACCCCGATTTGGTGTACTCAATTACTTGTCGGAGCGAATGATCATTGTTCGTTGCCTCCTGATAGACCTGTTTACGTTCTGGAGAAACAGCTAGCCCTGAACTCAAGTTTATATTCTCAACTTCAACACTTGCCACGCTCTGAACAGTATTACTCGCGTTAGTGCTGCGACTCAAAGCATCAGCCACTGGAACACTTGCACCTGGACAATACACCAATGTGAAATTATAGCGTTGCAGCGATAACAACATTCTTTGGAGCCGGAGTGGGGCGTCACACAACGCTTTTTGTTGAATTGCAACTAACGGTTTGTGATCTGTTTGCACCAAAACAGATCTGCCATAGACAAATTGATCCAGTCGGTTCATTGTAAAACTGACTGCCAGCAATTCTTTTTCTATTTGTGAATACGCACGCTCAGCTGACGTCAGTGATCTGCTGCAATAAATTACGGGGCGTCCCTCCTGTAGTAGTACTCCCCCTAGTCCTGTGCTCGAAGCATCACATTGTACAGTAGCGGGAAGCTCGGGTCGGTAATACGTGAGCACCGGGGCTCTGATCAAAATATGTTTTATCTTGTCAAATGACTTCTCACACTCCGTACTCCAATACCACTCATATTTCGCTTTCGTAAGCTGCCTAAGAGGAGCAACTACCGACGACACGTCAGGAATATATCTCGAGAGGTATGCCACCATTCCCAAAAATCGCTTCAACTCTGCCAAACAGGTAGGCTGCGGATATTTAGCAACGGCTTCAACCTTTCTTGGACTCGGACTCATGCCACTATCATTAAACACATGTCCCATCCACTCTACTTCCTTCAGTTGGTATCTGAATTTCGCTGTATTCAGTTTCAAATTTCGCGAACGGGCTGTCTGGAGAAACTCAACTAGGTTTTTATCGTGGTCTGCTACTGCTTCCTCATATGTGTCCCCTTTTCCCGAGACTAGAAAGTCATCGGCTATAACTTCTACTCCTGCCAAGTCAGTGATCATTTCGTGCATTAATCGTTGCCAAATTTCGGGTGCGCAAGATGTTCCATAAGGCAGACGACACCACCTGTACCTACCAAACGGTGTGTGAAAACAGCATAACCTGGAAGATTGTTCTGACAATCCTACATGTAAAAACGCTGAATGTACATCAATGAGAGAGAAAACTTTCGCCTTTGAAAGTCGATACGCAACCTCATCTACCGTTGGTGTGGGGTAATGAGCCCGTCGAATCGCCTTATTCAAAGATCTGGGATCAAGACACAACCTGATATCGCCTGAAGCCTTGGGCACAATAACTATGTTGGATACCCATTCTGTTGGCTCGACCACTTTGGCAATTATTCCTTGATTTTCGAGGCTATTCAGCTTATCTCGAAGTTTTTCTCTCACATGTATACGCACACGCCTAGGAGGTTCAACCACAGGAACAACCGTGGGGTCTACTTGAATTTCAAAGTCCTGGCAAATCAGCCCAACTGTATTGTCATCGAAAACATCAGCGAATTTATGCATTACGTCTTGCTTATTTCCGGCTGTCATAGGCGATTGTGTCAAACCTGACAGTGTGGTTGCAGACGGTGAATTATTCTGCGAGTTGTGTACCATGCTGGGCCCGGGCACGTAATCAAGTGGGTCACAATCGAGCACTGATATAATACCCATGCTAACCGAAGTCTGCAGACTGAGGACCGGAAAAACATCAGCGTCCACTACATAACACAACATATTTTGCAGATTATCATTTACATGTTTCTTAACTGGGACCGATATTTTACCCACAGTGGATATGAGAGCACCGTTATACATTCGAAGCAGCATTTTTGACGGTTTTAAACTGACCATTTCAACATCACCAGAAAATTGTTTATAGGACTCAACAGAAACTACATTTAGTTGAGACCCTGAGTCAACGAGAAATTTGATCAGTTTACCGTTCTGCGTGATCAATGTTTTGAATACTTTACTACCGACACTGCTACTCTCCATACCCACTGACAGCGAATCTTGCAGCTTATTGTCCTGCAGTGTCTGCACGTCACGTCTATGACTCATCGCTCGACTGTCTCGTGTTGCAGGGCTATCGCTCTGAGCGACCGCTCTTTCCCTGGTGGGTGCACTGCGACGCTCACCGCTCTCGCCAGCACGTGCAGCGCGACACTCGATACTGCCTGCAAAATGGTGACGGCGTCCGCAGACTCGGCAGAGGCGGTTCCACGCAGGACACTCGGACCGTCTCATTTCGTGCCTGCGCATACAAAAACGGCACTCACTTCCACCAGTTTGACGACCACCGGCTGCAGATGATGATGATGATGACGAAGTAGCAGCACACACGCCTGAAACTGGAGGATCCACGTTGGTCATGACCAGTTGATCTTGACGCGACGCCTCCTCCGTCAGCGCCGTTGAAATAGCTGAGGCCAACGTCAGGGATGAGATTTTCAACAGCGTTTGTTGCGTTGATTTGTCGTATACACCGATGCATATTCTGTCGCGAATCATTTCATCAGTGTTAGTGAACTCACAGCTAGCACTGAGATTTCGCAACGCAGCGACGAACGCCGTGACGCTTTCCCCTGGCTGTTGAGCACGGTTGTAGAATTTGAACCTCTCCATAATCACGTTCTTGTGTGGCGCACAGTAATTCTCGAACTCGGCAATCAATTCGTCGAGAGTGCCGCCCTCCTCCGACCACAAAAAATGAGAAGCCACTTCTTGTGCAGCTTTTCCGGCACAATTAAAAAAAGTGCCAATTTGCATCGCCATTGGCTTGCTGGATAACTCCCTAGCGGACGCATAATACGTCCAATCTCTTTTCCAGGTGCGCCACGTATTCGCCAACGTTGGAGAGCTGAGATCTAGCTCATCCGGCTGTCTGCACGACATAGTTACTCCACGATACCACCAACACAATAACGATAATAATGGGACGCAGGTCCGAAACTTCTGACACCATGTAACGTGTTGTCTGGTTTATTGCACACACATGACTGCTATTGATACATACAATACTGACATACATGGCTGCAGGTGCACAGGA
>OU696583.1:7986821-7991821 GCA_916048095.2 Sacculina carcini
CGGCTATGTTTGCCCTTGGAAATGAAACGACGCACTATGAAGTAACTCAGTATCAGTTTGGTCGATACTTGAGTACCAATGAGGCCTTGTGGCGGATATTCGGCTTTCCCATACACGAACGCTTTCCTGCAATACAGCAGCTGGCTGTTCACCTTGCTCAGCAGGGGCGATCTGACAACAGAGAGAGGACCGCCGCCGCCCGAGATGCTGAGACTGAGCCTCAGTCTCAGGAGAGGAGACTGCTCGATAGTGCACAGCACCACCAAGCCAACACAAATCGGGCAGGTGTTGGTTATATGGAAATGTTAGTGCTTGATGCTGTTACAACTTCAATCATAGTCTGACTAAAACATAACTGTGCTGACCAACTCAAACCTTCTTCCGCACAACGGGCGGGTTTTAATGCTAGTATATAGATAAATGTCCCGCGGGCAGTAACTAAAGACAATATAACGTTCAATTTGACCGTGTAAAACGAGTTGATATACTAAACTAACTGATTTGACTTCAAGGTCCAGAACGGATCGTGTTCGATTTCTGAATTATTCCGCACGACGGGCGGGTTTAAATATGAGGCGGGTTGAGGGATAATATTTTGTCAAAATAAACATAAAAAATGAAATTTAGAATTTTCAATTAATTAGGATTTATATGGATTTACTATAATCTTTATTAATTTGAATTTTTTGATGGATATAATATGAAATATATTTCATGAATTGCTCCGCACAACGGGCGGGTTTTAATGCTAGTATTATAATGAGGGACTGGGGCACACTGATTCAGTCCTCGAACTTGAACCAAAATTACAGGACTTCATTTACAGTGGCAAGAAATTTAATGTCCATGATTATGATTTTTTGGGGTGGCTTAGGGGGGATTGGCATATTTTTGCTTTTTTGCCCGCTGAAGCAGCAGTGTGCAATACATCTGATACTGTCGCCATTACAAATCAAGGAGTGCCCTGTGCACCTGCACAGTACACACACACACACACACACACACACACACACACACGGACACATACACACACACACACACACACACGGACACATACACACACACACACACACACACACACACACACACACGGACACACACACACACACAAGTCATTTTTGTGCGCGAAACAAGGAGTGTTGCAAACTATATTCCCGTCTGTGTGTGATGTCTATTGTGTGTGTGTGTCAATTTTGTAAATTTTGTCAATTTGATGTATTGCCACAAATAGACAACAAAACAAGTTATACAGTAAACACAGATGAATAAGGCAACGATTCGTCGAGCCGTGGCTCTTGGACGAACGGATAGTGTAAAGTACATTCAGTTGTACAATCATGTGAATGTGCTCATTTGTGTGTGATATTCATATACTTCAATGGACAAATCATGCAGCAAAAAACGAAAATCATATCTAGACTATATATGAAACAACACAAGACACTGCATTTAAGTATATGCAATTTGCATGAATTACATAGAAATAAGATGGTCTTATCAACATACATCGTTAGATGTTTGAAATCATGTCGGCTAAAAAGTGTTTTTTCAGAGCAAGTTTGAACCCTTCCAGCGAACTTGTTTCATTAATACATTTTAGGCTTTGTGGAAGTTTGTTCCAAATTTCAGGGCCTTCGTGCAAAAAGCAATTTCGAAACAAAGTAGTTCTAAATTTTGGTAGCATAATATCATATCTATTTCTCATAATGCGTTTAGAGCTGTTAGAAGGAATAAAAAATGTGTTTATATGGGGTTGCTTGAGAAATCTGTGTATCAGGATGCTTGTAAAGTATTTACGAATATAATTGAATGGCATAATTTGAGTGGAACGATAGAGACTTCTGGTTGATTCGAATTTTTTCAAACCCATTATACACCTAATTACTTTGTTTTGTGCTACTGAGAGTTTTGCAACGAACGAGGGCCAGGTAAAGGACCATATGGATACACAGTATATTAGGTGAGGGTATACCAGAGTGAAATATATACTTCTCATTGCATTATCGGTGAGGAATCGTTTGATTTTGTATAAAACTCCACATGTTCGACAAATCTTGTTACACACATATTCAATTTGGTTGTTCCAGCTCATATGGTCGTCTACTAATATGCCCAAAAATTTAGTATATTGTGATTGTAATAAGACTTGTCCTTTAATTTTTAGATCCGGAAATGTTTCATGTCTAGAGCGATTCTGGAAGAAAATTAAGTGTGTTTTTTTAATGTTAAGTTTCAGGTAATTGCTCTCAATCCATTGATTAATTTTTACAAGTTCAGTTTGGCATTTTGCATGCAGCTTTTCTTTGTTCTCATCAGATAAAATTAAACTAGTATCGTCCGCATAGATTGTGAATTTGAATTTATTACTAGCCCTTTCTATGTCATTAATGTAGATGAGAAACAGTATGGGACCCAATACAGAGCCCTGGGGGACGCCCTTATGAATATTCAGATAATTTGAATAGTTCTGATCGTAGTAAACTGATTGGAAACGATTATTAAGATAAGATCTGAAAAGTGCTAAGCTGATACCACGAATTCCTAAATTTTCAAGCTTATGAAACAGTATTTTATGGTTCAGGGAGTCAAATGCCTTAGAGAGATCCAGAAATACTCCGACTACATTATCGCCTTGTTCCAAACATTTGTAAATTTCCGCTGTAAAATTTAGTATGGCTGTTTCTGTTGATTTGTTTGTACGGAAACCGAATTGGCTGGCAGTAATTAGGTTTTTTGATTCTAAATAATTAACCAGTCTGGAAGACAAACATTTTTCAAATATTTTGTTGAAAGCTGGTAGGAGGGATATAGGGCGAAAATTATTAGGATCATTTATATTTCCGGATTTGTATACAGGAATAATTTTGGCAATTTTTAGACGATCTGGATATATGCCTATTGAGAAGCTTTTGTTTATTATGTCAGTTAGAGGAATTACTATTTCGGAACAGACCTTCATTATTAGTTTTGGGGGGATTTCGTCATAACCCGGTGAATTTGATGAGACCTTTCGCAAAAGTTTGAGAACTTCAGCATGATTAACCGGATTTACGAACAATGATGAAGAAATGTTTTCAGTAAGATAGGATCGAAATATTTCTTTATCGTTGCATTCAACACTGTTGTTGCTTAGACTCAAGAAATGATGGTTAAACACATTTGCTAGATTCATATTTTTCTTTTTTAAGTCCGGCAGGTATTCGAAACGTTTTCCATCCCTGCCCAGTATATTATTTATTATATTCCAATGTTTTTTTGGGTTACCTTGGGTGGAGCTCAGAATCTCTTTATAGTAATTATTTTTTGCTTCCCTAAGTGTTTTAGTCAATACATTTCTATATGCTTTATACTTATTCATGTATGTCATGGGCCATTTGGAAGCCAGTCTTTCGAGTCTGTGCTTCTCAACAATGCTTTTTCGCAGCCCATATGTTATATATGGTTTCTTTGAACTTTTGTTGTTAATTTTGACCTTATGTAATACAAAGTGTTTATCAAATAGCTCCAAAAAGCGGTCGGAAAAGATATTATATGATTCGTTCGGACATTCAGATTTCAATACAGATTCCCAGTTTTCCTCAGCTAGTTCTCTACGAAATGATTCCATTTTTGTGTCAGTTATGATTCTTTTATGTGCGTAAACTGGATTTCCTAGAGTTTGTTTTTGTATATTGAATTGTGATATTATGATGTAATGATCGGATATATCATTCTTCAGCACCAAATTTGACATGTTATGTTCAAAATTTGTGGTCCAAATATGGTCGATAAGTGTAGCTGATGTTTCTGAAACGCGCGTTGGTTTGGATATTAGTTGCAAAAAAGAATACATGTGCATTGTGTTTTCGAGTACTTTGGTCATACTGCAGTCTTTTGTTAGATTAATATTGAAGTCACCAAATATGTAAATTGAATTATAGTTTCTAGTTTCTGTTTCCAGGGTATGCTGAAGATTGTCAATGAAATTGTCAAATTTTGAATTTGGAGGCCTATAAATACATAATACCAGTGATTTCTTACATTCAATAGTGATTTCAACACCCAAGCACTCAACAGAGTCATTTGAGAAAGATATGTGGTTCAATCTGGAAGAGCTCAAACCACTCGCGACATACACAGCTACGCCACCACCTGATCTATTTCTGTTCAGGCTGTGCATGTCATAGCCTGGTAATTTATATAAGTCCACAATATCATCGTCGAGTCGTGTCTCGAGAAATCCGATCACGTCTAGGTTTATTCCAATATTGTCTAATATCATATCTTGAAATAGCTGCAAGTTGCTAGGGATACTTCTGATATTCATACTGCATATGTTGAATTTAGATTTGCCATATTGGGAATTTTCCAGAGGAAAACTGTTCGCGAAAATATCTGATGTAGGTGGTAAGCTAAAATGTCTGATGTTATAGAAGTACGTTGAGTCAGTGTTACATAGATGCTTGTCAAAATCCTGAGTGTTTGTAACAGTCATGCTAAAGACAGAGTAAAATACAAGATGCGTTGCAGAGAAAAAGGAGTGATACTTCTACTGCTTTTTGGTGCGCCTTGGTCGCTGGTTTTGCTGACTTGTGGTTGGCACGACACCCGAGGCTCCTCCCACTGTCCTTGACTCATCGTACTTTGTTGGACACGTGGTAGTCGCACGTGCTTCACCAGTAGCACCGCCCGTTGCTGTAGCTGAGACCGCATCTGCCACTGCGAGAACGTCGCTGTTTCGTCCGTGCTGACGCTGTACACTAGCCACGCGTTGAAACTCGTGATTGGCTGGCGAGTCGCTGACAACTGACTCCGCATCATGCCTGTCTCGAATGATCAGACGGGTGTGTCTGAAGTACGCTTTTTTGCCGCGAGCTCTTGCATCTCTCAGCATCGGCATCTGATCTTTCTTCTTCTGCTGCGAGGCAGCACAGAGGTCTTCATTGATTTAAATTCCTGATCCTTTCAGTTTTCGCGTGTTGCGCATGGTCGCGTCGCGGTCAGAGAACCGGTCGAATTGC
>OU696583.1:7994321-8029321 GCA_916048095.2 Sacculina carcini
TGTGCGTGTGTGCAAATGTGTGTGTATGGGTGTATAATGATTGTGTAGATCACATGGGTATTTTGCTATTTTGTTCATGGGTACTTGGGTATTTTATTATGTAAGATGATATTGCCTCTTTGTGGTATTGGTATATTTGTATACGTATTTTTGCTTGGTGGGCGATATTGTCTTTTGTTGGAACATTTGGTGTTGCTGTGGTCAATAAATATGAAATGAAATGTGTGATCGCTGGAACATCTGCATCTATGCGGTCAGTAGGTGTTGGTTTACGCTGGTGTTGCACAGAACGGGGCCACCACGTGCTTTTCCTTGTCCGCTATTTCGTGCTCCCCGCCATTGGTCCGACCTCTCCTGTGGTGTTTGTGTCGCGCGCTTGAGCAGCAGAAACGTCCGGGTGCAGGCCACAAACACTCGCGTGGTACGCTGCCTCTCGCGCGCCCTTTGTGGGACTCTTGCGCGCTCTCTGTGGGACTCTTGCGCGATTGTAGTGAGTACGACCGGTTCGATGGCTAGAAGCGAAACTCGCATTATGCAATAAATGTAAATATATCTGTCTTCACGTTTGGTTCCTACACTATATTGGCTGGCTGCGAGAAAATGTTCAATCATAGTTAGATAGATTCATCAATAATTTTCTCACAACCCGCCAATATAGTATAGAAACCGTACTCTAAGACGCTTATATTCATATTTATTGCAAAATGCGGTTTAATTATGCATTTTCATTTCACATTTTATGAGTAATATCGGATCTTGAAATCAAGTCCGTGAGTTTTGTATATGACTTCATTCTACACTGTGAAGTTAAACCTTTTATTGTCTATAGTTGATGCCCGCGTGACATTTATATTTCATAAAAATGATCCATCGCTTCGTTCACATTTGAAACCCCTGATTTATACCATTGAGCCCGCGCAATTATGTCACCTCATATTCAAGCATAGATACAATAACAATAAGCTCAGACAGACACAATCTTCTCTATTAGGGTTGTTTTATGTTCAAAACGTGTACATATTTAGGACATTAAAGCCCTTCTATTCACACCATCAATGATTAATGATTGATGATTGATGCTAGTATCTACTACTATAGTAGTAGACTAATTGTCTCAAACACGCAACCCACCAATACTTTTCTCGCAGCTCGCCATTATAGTATAGAAACCAAATTGTAAAACTGAGGTTGGGACAAACAGACACTCAGCCCAAACAGGTCATTCTGTTGTTTAAATACTATATAAGACATGTACATACACAAATGGTATGTTTTAATGAGTATAATGGTTAGTTCCAGTATTTATGTCTATATTGTATTGTCTATGTCTGTATTGTGTCTATATGTGTGTCCGTATGCGGTGCTATGCACACTCAGGATGTCTAGCACCAGACACGGACACAATATTCACACGTCTTCCAGATACAGGCTTATCGAGTTTATGTTGACAATACATGAACATATGCTGCATTGTACAACTTTACAACTGACAATTATTCTGGATAGTGTGAAATAATTGTTCTAAAATTACAAAATTGTACTAATTCTAAATAGTTGACCTTAAAAATGAAAAAGTTGCGCTAAAAACAAATAGTTACATTTATAACTTATTTAATACTTATTTCAGATCAATGAAATATTGATTTTTGGGCTCCTAATGACAAACAGATTCTATGATACAAAAGTTGCATTTGCAACAAAAGGTCACCCTAATTTTCTATATTAACTGAGCTGCGTGTGTTTGTGTGTGTGAGTGTGTTTGTGTGAATACGTGTTGGTGTGTATGTGTATGCAAATGTGTGTGTATGTGTCGGTGAGTTTCTACATGACCGGTTTATCAGACGGCAAGTGTGAGCCACAAATACCACAAATACTTGGGCAAATTGAGTTTTGTTCTCAGAATCGCAGCACACCTCAAATGGCCAGTGTGCGCGATATAGCTGAATTTATCATGGTCATGTGGGTTTTCCAGTTGAACAGCGTATATGCATGCTTTCTACCCGAATATGACACTGAGTAACAGTCGTAAATCATATTTTGCAACGTGATACCAGAATGATGTGTGCTGCTGAATGTAGATATATTGTTTTTATTGGCATCATTTGCTCAAGTACTATTCTACTTTTACCGCAACTTTAACCGCTATCATATATTTCGGTATCATTTAAACCCAATATAGCTTGACCCAAACCTACCAAACCCAACCCAACCACCCCATCTTGACCTAACCCAGCCTAATCTGAGGTGATCCATTTTATTAGTTTGTGATCACAAAATGAACCGATTCAATCATAATTTCTAATCATAAGTTTGATATTATCTACACCAGGGGTATAAAACACGCAGTCCACCAATACTTTTATCGCAGCTCGCCATTATAGTATAGGAACCAAATTGTAAAACTGAGGTTGGGACAAACAGACACACAGCCCAAACAGTTTATTCTGTTGTTTAAATACTATATAAGACATTTACATACACAAATGGTATGTTTTAATGAAAATAATGGTTAATTCCAGTATTTATGTCTATACTATATTGTCTATGTCTGTATTGTGCCTACATGTTTGTCCGTATGCGGTGCTATGCACGCGCAGGATGTCTAGCACCACACACGAACACAATGCTCACACATCTTCCAGATACTGGCTTATCGAGTTTATGTTGACAATACATGAACATATGCTGCATTGTACAACTTTACAACTGACAATTATTCTGGATAGTGTGAAATAATTGTTCTAAAAGTTATCTTATATTAAAGTTATCTATCTTAAAAATGAAAAAGTTGCGCTAAAAACAAAAAGTTGTATTTATAACTTACTTAGTACTTATTTTAGATCAATAAAATATTGATTTTTGGGCTCCTTATGACAAACAGATTCTATGATACAGAAGTTGCATTTGCAACAAAAGGTCACCCTAACTTTCTATATTAACTGAGCTGTGTGTGTTTATGTGTGTGAGTGCGCTTATGTGAATACGTGTTGGTGTGTATGTGTATGCAAATGTGTGTGTATGTGTCGGTGAGTTTCTACATGACTGGTTTATCAGACGGCAAGTGTGAGCCACAAATACCACAAATACTTGGGCAAATTGAGTTTTGTTCTCAGAATCGCAGCACACCTCAAATGGCCAGTGTGCGCGATATAGCTGAATTTATCGTGGTTATATGGGCTTTCCATTTGAACAGCGTATATGCATGCTTTCTACCCGAATGTGGCCCTGAGTAGCAGTCGTAAATAATATTTTGCAACGTGATACCAGAATGATGTGTGCTGCTGAATGTAGATATGTTGTTTGCTTTTATAAAACTCGCATTAATATTTAAATCCGTAATAATTAAGAAGATATCTTTGAAAAGTTAGGGCCGTTTAAATCAAGAATCATGACACCTTTTTGCGCACGAAAATGTGTTGGCTAAAGCGACAAGTTCTGTACAATTTTCTGAATTTCTGCGGGAAATCATATGAAATACTCGAAAAGGCGCTTGCGATTACACAGAAATATACACTGATTTAAATTTACTGAAGCCCAATCACAAATAAGAATGCATCATATTAGCTCCAATCATTGAAGGTGTGAATAGAAGGGCTTTATTGTCCTAAATATGTATACGATTTGAACATAAAAACAGCCCTAAAAGCGAATATTGTGTCTGTTTGAGCTTAGTGTTATTGTATCTATGCTTGAATATGAAGTGACATAATTGCGCGGTCTCAATGGTTTCAGGGGTTTCAAACGTAAACATGGGTTTCAGGGGTTTCAAACGTAAACATGGGCTTCAGGGGTTTCAAACGTAAACGAAGCGATGGATCAATTTTATGAAATATAAATGACCCGCTGGCAGCAGCTATAGACAATAGAACGTTATATTTATCCGTTTAGAATGAGTACATATACAAAACTAACAGGCTTGACTTCAAGATCCAGAATCACTAATGAAAATGTGAATTCAATTATGTATAATAAAATCGCATTATACAATCAATGTGAATTTAGCTGTCTTACCGTTTGGTTTCTATACCATATTGGCGGGTTGTGAGAAAGGTATTGATGGACCGCGTGCTTGAGACCTCAAGCGATGAAACACTCAAGATTCTGATTACTAGGGCTGTCAAAAAAGTAACCTCAAAATCAGAAAAAAGTAACTTTATTTTCGAGAAAAAGTAACCTAAAAAAGTAACCTAAAAATAACCTATGAGTTTTAATGTTATTATCACTTTTGTATCCTTTTATCACATGTTTATCACGCCTTTGCTGATTAGTGTGCTATATGAAGTACACGGTTTGTTTGTTGTTTGTTTGTGAACATATATAGTAACATAATAACCTGTAAAATTAACATAAAAATAACCTAACCTTCGTAAAAATAACCTTCAAAAAAGGTGAATTTCTGTTTGCAGTTCTGAAGGAAGAATATACACCAGTCCTTCTTTGTTATCATCTTTCCGAGTTGGTACTACTTTTCCACCCTCTCGAATCTGGTACTATTTTTACAAAAAACAACCAAAAGTGAATTAACATCATTTAGCTAACATCGAAAAAGGAGCATAACCATCAAAATATAATTTTAAGTGGAAAGCACATACAAATGCGAAATACACTAATTGCAAATGTAAATATTTTAGTAATGGTCGCAATAATTTTCTTTATATTTTTTCAATGGAACTTTTTATCAAATAGCACGTACTGCAGTTTGTATATTATTGTGAGCGTAAATGCATGTGTGAATGCCCCCCGTCCTCCCATATGTCAAACGTGGGATAATGGCGCGATCTCACGCCCTGAAAATCCCGTGCAAATTCCTGTTCAAGTAAATACGTACTGTCAAGTGCTACAGTGCAGTATCTGGTATAGAGAGCTCACACATCGTACTATACCACGCTCCGAACATCTCACGAGTCCCTCCGGTTCGTGGCCATTTCCTAAAATGGAATTACACTATCCTGCGTACTCAAAAACGTTCAAGTAAATACGTACTGTCAAGTGCTACAGTGCAGTATCTGGTATAGAGAGCTCACACATCGTACTATACCACGCTCCAAACATCTCACGAAACCCTCCGGTTCGTGGACATTTCCTAAAATGGAATTACACTATCCTGCGTACCCAAAAACATATAAATATCAAGTAGCACGGATATTAGGATGAATATCAATTGCTAAATCCTAAGAGCAGAAATGTTGACATTTCTGGATCTTCAGACCTAATATTCCATCTCTTCTCCTATTTTATCCTCATATATACCATTTTTGTGCCTCTTATCTGCAAAAAGTCACCAAACTTCGTGGTAAACTTACCTAATAACAAGAAAAATAACAAAAGGTAACCTGACGATAAAAAAGTAACCTTAAAAGCAAAAAAGTAACCTAACGATGAAAAAGTAACTTTTGGTAACCTAATAACTTTTTTAATAATTATGGTACACAACTTTTTCATGCAGTTTTAGGTAGCTTATGAAAAAGTGACCTATAGGTGAAAAAGTAACTTTATTAACTTTTGACAGCCCTACTGATTACACATTATGATCGAATCAGTTCATTTTGTGATCACAAACTATTGAGTTAGCTTACCTCACATTAGTCTGGGTTAGGCTGGTTAAAGGGATTGGATAGTTGGATATAAGATGGAATGGTTGGGCTGGGTTTGGTAGGTTTTTGTCAGACCATATTGGTCTAAATATGTTAACATAGTTTTCGTTAGTTCTGGCAGGCTGGAAGTCAGTGAAACCAGATATTGTGAATCGAGCCTAGCATGCCGTATCTGACAGAGCGGTAGTTTTATTGAAACTTCAACTCATCTGTACGATTCTTTTTTGTCGCCAATTCATTATTGGACATTATTATTCGGATTATTGCTATCTCGGCAACATCAGGCTGCAAAACCCGACACGTGGTTGCAATCACACACTAGCCACGTGCTCTTTGTAATATTTCACTTGGTTGCATCAGTGATTCAGTGATGGTCGAATGTTCTGCTGGAATGTTCTGGTCTATTGCTGGCATATTGTGGAAAAAGCAAGGTTGCATGCTTAATGATGTATGGACGCGTCGCTACATTGCAAATGCATTGAATCAGAATTGAAAATGATGCAAACTCCGTGCGTCAACACTTGCAATACAAAATGCACATGATTCACACACACACTCAATTGCGTAGATGTTTATTCAATTGATGTAATGTATTGTTCATACTGGGCACAGGACATTAGGCCTCTATGTCCAGATCTTCAATCTTCCGGTGATCTTAGCGTGAATGTGATGAAAGACATGTCTATATACTAGCATATATACGCCTCACAGGCTAGAATCGAAACACTTATTATACAATAAATGTAAATTCATCTGTCTTCCAGTTTGGTTTCTATATCATATTGACGGGCTGCGAGAGAAGTATTGATGGGCTGCGTGTTTGAGACTTCTAACGTAGATAATCTCAAGCTTCTGATTACAAATTATGATCGAATCAGTTTATTTTGTGATCACAAACTAGTTGGTAGTAAGTTAGTAGTAGTAAGTTAGATCAACTCTGATTAGGCTAGGCTGGGTCCAGATTGGTTTCTGTTAATTCACGACAGGCCTAAAGTCACCGAAGCCTAATAGTGTTAATCAAGTGTAATAAGCTGTATCAAGTAGAGCGGTAGTTGTGATGGAACTTCTGTAGTCATTTGAGTCATCGCGTGTTCGAGACCCCTGGTGTAGATAGCACAGGTTCATTGAGCGTTTTGCCGTGCATCAGTGCAGGAGTGGTAGCGCTCATAGCCAATGTCAACAGTCGCCTGTGATGACCTGAGGGGATCACACATTCAGCTCATAAGCACACAACTGGATATACAGCATGCACAACACGAAATTGAGCTGCACCGCATAACGGTTTCTGATCTGATTTGGAGGATAACTAGTTCTTATTTGACAAAGAAGCATGGACTGGAACGTACACATGCTGTGCTGGTTTGCAGTTTTTCCTCATCGACAGCATTCGATACGCAAGCACACGCTTACAACTGCAGGATACTACCAGTTGGTGCCGAGTTCATTTTTACCTAGGAATCCAGTTTAACGAAGCTAATTTGGTTACATACGGGAAAGTGTTGTGCAACATCCGCTTCATCCAGTATATGCCGACCATCAAACATGCCAACTATGTACCAAAAACCCCGTTATATCAACTTGTGTCAGACATCCAAAGGAATCGACTATATCAGTGGTTTTCAACCATTTTCGTTTCACTGGACCGTTGAGCACTGGACCAAAACCCACTTGCAACGAACGCCAAAATGACACAAAAATGATAAAATATTCACTTACAGACTGACCTTCGTCGCCTCGCCAGCCTTTTTGGGGAAGTTCCCGACCGGGTTTTGATGTGTGCGTTTGTGGCTGGACTACCAGAAGCTGTGCGACAGATATTTCGCACTGGATCTCGAGCTGATAATTTGGGTCTGCAAGATGTGCTAGTGCGATCTTGTGTAATTTTCAGCGATCGCGCTATAACAACAGCGTTTGGTGGAGCAGGCTCAGCGTCTAGTCAACCAGAAGATGATGCTAGGGACACACCTACGGCAAAGACTTCTCCGTCAAGGCTAATTGATGATTCGCAGCGGACACATCGACGGGAGATGATGATGTAGGAATTGTGGGAGAATCGGTCACCTTGCGTTTGCTTGCCGCCAATCGGGAAACGCCAGCGGGAAACGCAAACGAAAGCGCCTACCAATTGTTGAACCTCTTGTTGGTGGCCGCCTGTGTAGAGTGCTTGTTGACACCGGGTGTACTGATACGATCGTGCATTTCTCGTGTGTTAATAAATGGCGTCGACGGCAGGTCAGTGTTGCTACATTGGGTGGTACATCTATGTTGTGTATTGGTGCTGGAAGTGTAGATATTGGAGTAAAGAACAAAAGTTGTGTCGAAGTGGATGTTTTGGTGGTGAATGAGCATCCACTCGGAGTCGGCGTCATACTAGGTATGACAGGTATTGTGGCACTTGGTGTAGTGAATGTGACGTCTCCGAAGTGTGTGATATTTGGCTGTGAGGATTCCAGCAGTGTTATGGCGGCATCAACACGGCGTCATAACCGTGTTTCGGACATTGACACGCCTGATGTCACCGGGCGATATGACGATGACAAAAAGAGATGGGCAGTAGCCTGGATATGGACTGATGTTTCAGGACCTCCATGTCTGAACAACACGACACCTCACTACTGTGTGAAAGTCAGTAATCGGCCTGAATGCGATTCAGAATTGAGCAACTGGATCAATCTTGGATGGCTGGTAAGACATGATGAACGTGTGCATGGAAAGCCCCGCGGTCTTGTGCCGTATCTCAACCGTACATCTTCCAGTAATTAAGTATTTGTTACTGTAATGACGTTTGCATGTGTGTCAATGTGCCAATATATGTTCTATCCTATGGTATTCACCTCGTTTCGTTTGATATACAATATCCTTCAATTTTGATTCAAGTTCGACGACTGAATCAGTGTGCCCCAGTGCCTTATTATAATATTATGTAGTCTGCGTTCGAGTGTAGCTCTTCATGTTTCGCCAAGCCCCACAACATTTTCCTTAGCCCGCTCAGTCCCCCCATCGGAAAATCCTGGCGCCGGCCCTGTGTGCAGCCTTTGACGTGTACATTTGGTATAACAGCAGATGAGCTGATATGCCTACCAACGCTCGACTAGGCCTTATACAGAGCAGTATAAAGTTGTTGTTGATAAGTTCACAAATACTTGATGTCATAAGTGGGAGGAAGTTGTCTTTTTGTAAACTATCTTTTTATAATTCAAGTAAACAATGAGTATGTGCATAATGTTTATTGCAGGACAGTACACATTGTTTTTCGGCTTAACAAATTTGCTTAAGATATGATAAGATAAGATATGGTGACAAATGAAGTGACCAATACACTTGAATCGAGGAACGTTGGCTTTATTATACTGTGAACACACACTGGGTACAAACGCATACACTGTAGACAGCTCAACCTTCACAACACTCCACTAGAACACACACTGACACACACACACACACGCACAAGCTAACTGACACACACACACACACACGCGCACACCAAGTATTCCACACTTCAAGGTCGCCGACCCAATAGGTCAACTGCCACATTGAAACACAACACAAAGAAATGTAACACCACAACACAGAAAATTTATGAAAGGCTATATATATAAAGGAGGTCGTTGAATGAAATTTTTGCAAAAAATCTAGCTGTTTACAATAAATCTTCAAATCTTCTCAGGTGGCAATTAGCAAATATTCACTATAAACTGACCACCTGGACAATACACATTGGTCGATATCATTCCTGGCTCAGCGAAGGTGCAGAACGAATGGTTACCTCTTGTCGTCCAACCTCTCCTTCTAATGATACCTCCGTATATTTCAGCGAAAAAACACTGATCCTCAGGAACTATTGAAATACACACCAATGGTTGAACACACACACACACACACATACACACACACACATACAGACACATGGCGTCAATCTCATGGATATTTTCAACTACGTGATAAGCGTAAATTCAAATTTATGCATATAACAGTGATATGTATAGAAATTCATACATATAATTGTATTATATATATATATATATGTGTATATGTGTGTATATGTGTGTGTATATGTGTGTGTCTGTGTGTGTGTATGTGTCTGTGTGTGTATATGTGTCTGTATATATATATATATATATATATATATATATATATATATATATATATATATATATATATATATATATATATATATATGTGTGTGTGTGTGTTTATATATATGTGTGTGTATATATGTGTGTGTGTGTCTGTGTGTGTGTATGTGTCTGTGTGTGTATATGTGTCTGTATATATATATATATATATATATATATATATATATATATATATATATATATATATATATATGTGTGTGTGTGTGTGTGTGTCGGTGTGTGTTTGTGTGTGTGTGTGTGTATGTGTCATTGTGTGATATCTTACCCACTACACAAGAAGCCGTCTGATTAGGATTATCTTCGGAACAATATGACTGGATTGGTTGTGGATAGAGTGGGGTAGTGATTGGAGTGGACAGAGTGGATGAAATATATGTGCAGTTGATTACTGTGTTGACAGCTTGGTGAATTTCGATCGTCATACCATGAATCACTGTCAAATTAGAATATTCAAATCTAATAGATATACGGCATTTCCACTCAGACTCTTCGTTTGACGTCCATAACATCACACCGCCAATTACACAACCAGCGACAATCACACACACTAATGCACCCACACTGTACAATATACAAGACATTTGTACAAGTTCAGTTGAATCAGTTGGTGTCTCGGCCAAATCACTACTACAACTCATGCCCAGTCCGGAGTACTGCACAGCTATATACAATTTCCACACGCTAACACACACACACACACCGACACACACACACCGATACACCGACACACCGACACACACACACACACACACACACACACACTATCATTACTGAATCGCAGTTACAAAACCGAAACGCACGAACATAGTAACGCTGACGCCAACACCATATACCTTTTCAGGTGAAGGAATAAATTGGTCGTTTTGGAAGGAAAAGAGAATGATAAGTAGAGAAACAATTGTTCAATAAGCGGATAAAATACGAGTGTGTATGGAAAACTCACAGGCAAACAGGTCGAGTTGTCTGGACCGACTATATTCAGACAGACAACTAAACCGGAGTACACTGATTAATACATAAAAAGACACACACATATACATATATACCTACTTCGCACAGGCCTATCACAAAGAATATACAAATACAATTCTATAAACCAATACCAGGGACGATCGACTTTTGTTAGGAAGACGTGTGCCCTTGAAAAATAAACTAAACCAAAACTAACATACAGGCAAGCATACAAACATACAATTGGTCAGGCACACACACACACACACACACACACACACACACACACACACACACACACACACACACACACACACACACACACACACACACACACACACACAATGACGGCCAAACACAATACGACATACAGACACACACACATACTCGTAGCAGACACATAATCACGCAGCATACAACCGATATACTTATCTTGATTCAACAAAGGGTTCTTATCGGGCGGTGCCCGCACCCCTAGAGGTACTAGTCTGGTTTCTAGGGGCTGCGAAGATTTCTGTATTTATTTCAATAAATTATATGTCTAACAAATGCATTATGTTTTTGCTGAAAAACGTAATTTCTCTGAATCCTCTTGAAAGAGCTGTATGAATGAATATTGTATAAAACAGTTTTGTTATTATGTCTTTTCAACACAACTATTAACACACACAAGCATACATGCATACATACGCACACGCATACATACACACGGCAAATAACGAATTAAACACATATGCAAATAATGAATTATACACAATCAATTCAACTACAAATGGTAATGTATATTTATAGTAATGCGTATTTGAAGTACAGTGAATTCAATCGATTGAAATACTAGTGGATCTGGAAGACATACTGACAAATAATAGGATTGGTGATAATTATTGGAACAGTCAAGTAAATGGGGTATGGTTACATATTTAACTAGTTAAATAGCTTTTATATTCTATTGCTTTCAGAGATTTCAGAAACATCCGAAAAAAAATTCAGGTATTTGTATTTCTGCGTGGAAAACTTAGTTAATCCTTCAGCGTGTGATCAACCAATCTTGTCGATTTGTCTTTCATCCTACCTTTTCTCGCCACACGTCTCACCTACTTTTTCAACTCCACTGGCTTCCTATCATCCCACGAATTCATTTTCGCCTTTGCTGTCTCATTTACAAGCTTCTGCATGATCCTCACCAACCTTCTTATCTTGCTAATCTTTTGTCTCCCACTGACTCACACTCTTCTCGTCGCCCTCTTCCTCTCGCTTGTCCTCGTGCATCTAACGGATCTTCCTGGTCCTCTAAATCGTTCTTCTTTTACGCCCCACGCTTGTATAATTCTCTTCCCACTCATATCACCCGCGCCTCTACATTTTGGTCATTCCGCCGTCGGCTTCGCCTGTACCTTTTTGACATTTCATTTGATCCCGTCTCTCACTCTCTCTCTCCTTTCGCCTCTCTGTGATATTGTTTCAACTATTTCTCCGTTTCATGATTGTTTCAATTCTCCTTGTTGACTTATTTTTCCCTGTCTTGAGCACAGTTACTGCTTCCTTCCCTTCCTTGCTGTTTTATTTATTTTATTGTGAATGTTCTCTGTAATAATTCTCTGTCGATTTTATTGTTCGAACATACCACTTGATTTTTTGGAACTGTGCCCTTTGTGCTTGGGCTTGCTATTTACCCATTTTGGTTGTTTGTGACTTCTCTCTCTTTCACCTGCTCTTTTCTCCCATATTCTTTACAATTGTCGTTTTATCTCAATTGATGTTTTCCGTTTTTCGCGCTTGTGTTTTACCGGCGCTATAGCAAATACACGTTGTTGTTGTTGTTGTTGTTAATGAAGAGTCTAGCGACATCTATAGTGTATTGAGGAACTCTTCAGCTGGGAAGTATATGTTCGTCCATTATTATAGAAAACTTGTCAAATAAAAAAAACAAACACAAAACAACCTATCGTAAATGCTCTTTTTATCCGACATGCCGGATTATTCGTCATCCCCCTGCGTATGGTGCCGGATTATAAGCGCCTGCCGGATTATTAAAGCCTGTCGGATTATTTTTGGTCACTCCGCACGGTAGGATTGCGCAAAAACTGCAACACAAAAAATAGTGCACTGATAACAGGGACGAGAGAAGCGAGAGAAGACGATGATTTCTGCTTTGATTAATGAGTGCCGGTTTATAAGAGGATTGCTAAATAAACTGTTGCTGAACTATAACTGAATCGTGGTTGCAGTTTCAATAAGCCTTTCCAGGAAGTGCCAGATTATTAGAGCCTGCCGGATTATTGGAGGCTGTCGGATGAATAGAGCATTTACGGTATACTTGATATAGCGCTCGGTTGACTTGTCTTTTGAGGTGTTTTATTAGTGACATCTGGTGGCAAAAAATTGAACTACAAGCTGGCAGCCTTTTCCGACTATACTTTGGCGTATTTTGTCGTTTTTCGCTCCGTTTGTCCGTTTTTCTCTCGTAAAACTTGCAACATCTATCAGTTTCTGTGCACGCGTATTTTATTTTTGCTTGTTAGGAGTTATTTGGTTGGTTCTTTGCACGTTTTTTCTGTTTTTGGGTTTGATTGTATATATTTGTTTGACTATTTGCACTAGGTTAGGTTAGGTCATTGCGATGGCAAGACCAACTATATTGAACACTTCTTCTCCGATTGGCTCGTGTATAGCTGATAATTTCTGTGGTAGGTACAATACATCTGGAGGCTGATGGGCTGCCTGATACCAACACCACGTGACACGATAACACAGAAAATATCCACCACCAAAAACACAGGCAACGCACACCATGCATTGAGTAAAACGAAAATACAAGATGGAAAATATGAACAACTGAAGGAAGGGCACACAGAGACACAAAACAAACTTGAAAAACATGAAAAGTGCAAATAACACCTAACAAGCAAAAAGCAAATACGCGTGCACAGAAACTGATGGAAATTGATGGATTTGCTCTCAGTTCCCCTAGCCGTCACCGTTCGAAATCTTGGTATTATTTTATATTCTTCGCTCTCCTTTGTAGATAACATTCGCTCCGTCGCACACACTTGTCGTTTGATCCTACGTTCACTCTATCCCATTCGTCCCTGTCTCGATCAATCTTCATCTATTATTATTATTATTATTAATTACAGGCAAATCTAGTAGCATGGGAAGAGTGCAAGCACTATTACCACCCTAAGGTGGCCCCATGTACCAGAAGCGCCCAAAAGATTCAGAGAGAAAGAGAGTTCGAAAATAAAAAAGTCTAGAAAGAGAGTTGGAAAGAAAGTAATAAATAAATAACAATAAATAATAAACCATCATCCGATAACAATCCATAATATCACTCCGCCCACGTTCGTCAATAAATAATAACAATCAACAATAAATATGTGATTCAGTAAATAACAGCCATCAATAAATAAGAATAAATATTAATAAATAAGTAATAAATAACAATCAAGAACAATAAATATGATTCAATAAGAAACATCCAACAATAAATATAAATATCATTCAATAAGTAACAACAACACAAATAAATATCATTCAATAAGTAACAACAACACAAATAAATATGATTCAATAAACAACAACACCAATAAATATGATTAAATTAACAACAACAATAAATATGATTCAATAAACAGCAACAACAATAAATATGATTCAATAAACAACAACAACGATAAATATGATTCAATAAACAGCAACAACAATAAATGATTCAATAAACAGCAACAACAATAAATATGATTCAATAAACAACAACAGCCAGCACTGAGTAAAAGTATAATTTAATAAATAACAACAACCAATAATAAATAGTAATAAATAGAGAGTAAAACAAGAATAAATAAAAATAAATAGAAAATAAATAACAATAAGCATGAATAAATAACAATAAATATTAATAAATATACAATTAATAAGACTCAACAGTCAATTCCGCTCTTTCAGTAGCATTTCATTTACTTTGGCCTTGAATTTCTTCAAATTGCTCTGCGAGAAAGCCTCCTCCTTCAACGTGTTCCAAGTAGACACAGTGGCCGGAAGAAAGCAACGTTGGAATTGTTTTGTACGACAACGAATTGGAGCCATGCACTGGGAATGCTGTTTGGATGTAAACCGTGTGCTTCTTGCTGCCACGAAATCATCAGGAATTGACTTGCTCATCGGATGATGGTCGTTGTGCTTGATCTTGTACAGCATGCACACGCTGCTGATCTTTCGGCGATGGCAAAGATCACCAGGAACCAAGTCACCACAGAGGAACTTGCAAGTTCTAACAACTATGTTGATGAGATTGACGTGACAATCCGCAGCAGAAGACCACACGGGGGCGCAGTACTCAAGAATTGGCAAAATCAAACAGCGAAAACAACTTTTTGAGATTGTGCTGCTACCGAACATCCGATATGCCCTTCTTATAATTCCCAGTTTCCGCGATGCCGAACAAACTAGCTTCCGAATGTGACTCTCAAACGTCAGCTTTGAGTCTACATGTACTCCCAATATTTTGAGCACATCACACACGCTGAGTTGGGCGTCATTTATGAGGATAGCTCCATGTGAAGGCTGAACGGTTCGTGACCTAGAAACCAACAAGCATTTAGATTTCGAAGTGTTCAGCATCATATTCCACCTCTCACACCACTTCAGGAGGCTGCTGAGATCGTCGTTGACCGTTTCACGCACCTGTGGTCTGTCCGAAGGAGATGAAATTACAGCCATCAAAGTGACATCATCAGCATATCCATATACAGGGTTGCGTGTGGTTGTGTACAGGTCAGCGGTGTAAATGTTGAACAAAATAGGACCCAACACACTTCCCTACGGGACACCGGACACAATGCTCTGCCAGCCACTGTATGCTCCATCGATGGCAACACGTTGTACGCGATTGGAGAGAAATTGATGCAAAACACTTAGCAAGCGGCCGCCGACTCCAATGCTTCTCAGTTTTTGCAACAAGCCCTGGTTGCTCACACGGTCAAATGCTGCCGAGAAATCCAACTGCACAATCCAGGCTTCACTGCCTTTGTCTAGCACTTGCTGGAGCCCATGCGTGATAGTAAGCAGAGCGTCAGTCGTGCTGTGTTTTTTGAGGTATTCAAATTGGTTTTCCGACAGCAGATTGTTGCTCTCCAGGTACTCAGACAGTCTGGAAGATATCAAGTGCTCGAATATTTTGACAGAATCGGAGTAATTGATATCGGCCTGTAGTTTGCAGCATCAGCTGAATTGGTTCCTTTTGGTATGGGCGTGATATTTGCAGCCCGCCAACATGATGAAAACGAACCAGTCTTCATCAAGCGCCTGAAAAGAGCACTGAGCTTCGGAGCTAGAGTATCTGCAGTGTTCTTGAAAAATAGCGGAAACATATTCAGAGGTTTTGTTCCTCCGTGGGCATCAAGGTCTTTCATGAGATTCCCCACTTCTTTTGATCGGAAGGCAATGCCTTTGATTTTCGAGGCGAGGACAGATGAATCGTCAGACGAAATGGACCCTTGACATTGCTTGGTATTGAAGTAATCCATAAGCAACTCTGACTTCTCTGTTGGGTTGCTTTTGAGCTCACCGTTCGCTGAAAATAAAGGAGGGACAGACATGTCATGTCCAAACACTGACGATTTCAACGTTGACCACCATTTGTGCGCGTCATTGGCAGATGTTAGCTTTTCAGCAAGTTTCTTTGAGTGACGTGCTTCCGCTTCTGAATACACATGCTCAGCATGCCGTCTGGCCTCAGTGTAGTCATTCCATGAATCGGCTGAGCGTGATTGAAGCCACTTGTGGTAAGCTTCCTGCTTGGATTCACGTGCGCTGCGACATTCTTTGGTGAACCAGGCTTTGTCATCAGAGCGAAAACGTAGTTTTTTAGTAGGCACTCTCCTTGAGATGACATCGGTAATGTATTTATTCAATACATCGATGGGGCATTCCTTCTGCTGCAGATTTGAAACTTTAAATGCTTTCAATTCAACATTCACCTTCACCCAGTCAACATTGTTCTTCATGTGAACGAGCCTTTGAAATCTTGTAAGGAGAAACCTTCTGTCTCAATGTCAACTTCACGGACAGCGACGAGTGATCTGAACTTCCTATTGGAGCTTCCACGTTTACACTCACGATATCTGAGACGTCTGTCATAACCAAGTCCAAACAGTTTACCGCTTGATGTGTGGGACCGGACACCATTTGGGAGCAGCCATAAATGTTGCAGAAATCATATGCTGCTCTACCATGGGTGTCTGTAGGGGATGTCGACAAGAGCCACTCACGGTGATGGGCGTTCATGTCTCCCACAAATACAAATGCTGACTTGGTTTCCTTCTCCTGAATTGTTGACATGGCTGACAAGAGACATTCGTAGATAGAGTCGTTAGTGTCTGGATTTCGGTAGGCTCCAAAGATGTAAAAATTCATCAAGGCCGTGTTGACTCGCAGCAGCATAACTTCATGACAAGTGCAGTCGTGCGCTGTAATTCTCGTTGCTGAAAAGCCTTTGCGTACGTACACTGCCATGCCACGCCGCCTGTTTTTTGAGTCACGTTTGATTAGCAATGGCTTACTGAAACCTGGCATCAATAGCTCAGATTGGTCCCGATAATCGGACATAAGCGTTTCGGCACAGATAACGATGTCCTTGGAGCGAATGGCTGCTGTCAAATCTCTGATGTTCTTATACAAGCCACTGATGTTGGCGAAAAGTATATTTGAAAATCGTTTTTGTGGTCGTGCAGGACCGGGATTCATTTCAACATCGCCACACATCCTCAGCAGAAACGACAAATCCACGGTGTGAGAAGGCACACACACAACGTAAAGCAAACATACAAATATAATGCACGACGCATGCGAGCACAAAAACACAACACATAACACATGCATACGAAATGTCACAACAAAAAACAAGCATACAACACACACAACACAAAACAAACATACACACAAATACACACACAAGAAAAACACTAGAAAACACATGTGAGAACAATTTATTGAGAGCTCATTGTTAAACACATATCGCAAAGGAAAATGTCCAATGGGCGACAACAAAGACAGAGTATGAGAGCAACACAAAATTAGTTGACACCTCAGTGCGAGGAAAGAGCTGGGCGCTGACGGAAAACGGGAAAACCGGTCGATAGCTGTGGGGGCGGGGCTACAATTTTCAGCCCGCCACATCAACAAAACAGACATGAGACAGAAAATAGTACATATATCCATGAACAGCACTTATATTTATAGACAAAGTTAAATAAAATAATATACAAACTGAACTGAAAAGTGACGAAAAAGAATGCGATGAGAGAATTCAGCAGGAAGATTGCAAAGCAACTATGGCTGCGAACCTTGATTCTCAATCACATTCAGAAACAAAATATAAAAATTCAAATATATAACCTGAAACAAAAGAAAGATTAATTGACTTAAACGGTCTTAGAATTAAATGAATGAACTGGCAAGAAGAAAATATCCGCCACTAAAAAGGCAAATATTATCAATGAACAAAACGAGTAATGGAAAATCGAAATAACTTTAAATCAAATATAATAATAAAACAAAACAACTGAAATATAACTCAAGGAACACTCAGCGTTAGCAGAAAGCAGGATCTGTCGTCGGTGAGCGTCAGCGAAGCGTAGACAGCCGGGCGCCAACGAGCGACGGTAAACACGTGCACTCTCAACGAGGGTTAGTCAGAGACTATTAAACCAGAGACTATTAAACTTGTTAATTCTCTTATACTCTCTAGATTAGACTATTGCAACACACTATACTTTAGCTTACCTCGTTCTTCTCTAAAAATACTACAACGTGTTCTTAACCAATCTTGCCGATTTGTTCTTCACCCTACTCCTTGCCGTCATACCTCCAGTTTTCTATTTAAGTTTCGTTGGCTTCCAATTGTCTCTCGTATTCACTTTCGCCTTTGCTGTCTAATCTTCAAACTTCTTCATGATCCTAGTCAACCGCCCTACCTAGTCAGTCTTTTAACTCGTTCTGATGCTGTTTCTTCTCGCAGACCTGTTCCCCTCATCTTTCCTCGTGCCACTAATGAATCTTCGTGGTCCTCTAAATCTTTTACTTTCTTCGGTCCGCGCATCTATAATTCTCTTCCTTCTCATATTACTTCACCTTCTTCCAACCGCTTGTTTGCTTCCCGACTTAAAAATCACCTTTTTGGCATCTCGTTTGATCCTGTTTCTCACACTCTCACTCCTTTCGCCAAACTATGATTCCATTCAGCTAGCCATTTTCTATTCCTCCTTATTGTACTAAAACTTCGTGTATATATGTGTATAAGTGTATGTATGTATGTGTATGTATAAGTGCATGTTTGTGTATGTGTATGTATAAGTGCATGTTTGTGTATGTATGTATATGTATATGTGCATGTTTGTGTGTGTGTGTGTATATGTATAAGTGCATGTTTGTGTTTGTATGAATATGTATATATGTATTTACGCTTTCTTGTTCATCTTGAAGTTATGCGCGCCCGTATTTTTACAGGCGCTATAGTAAATATACGTCTGTTTGTTTGTTTGTTTATTTTGCTAGTTTTACGAAAAAAACGGACAAACGGAGCAAAAAACGACAAAATACGCCAAATTATAGGCGGAAAACTCTACCAGCTTGTAGTTCATTTTTTTGCCGCCAGATGTCACTGATGATACACAGGCTCAAATGATACTCAAATGGTAGGAAAATATTTTTACGAAAACCTGTCTTCGCAGCTATACAAGCCCATGGTAGTCACTATGGCAACCGGATAAATCACAAGTTTAATCGCAAGCCGCCAAATTGTCTAACATACGCTCCGCCCTCTGAGGTTTTTGGAAATTATCCAAAATTATCCAATTAAATTAAATTGTCCATTATCCAAGGAAAAATTCAGATTCAATCAACAGGAAAAAGGCAAGTTTATGATTATGTGAAAATCATTTAGTGTTTTGAAGCTGGTTTTTTCACCACTTTCATGGTCCATGCCTCTATTCAGGCCTGAAATACTAGGTTTTTATTAGCACGGTCCTCCAAAAAGCCCACCCAAAATTTAAACTTTTATCCGGCAGTATTTTTCAAATGCTCTGTTTGTTCCGCATATTATAAATATTTTGAACGAAAATTGTTCCCATCATTTATACGAGTTCATTAACGTTTCTCATCAAACTATTACACATATTTGTACATTATTTACATTGATATATTAACACTATAATGAAGCCTGTCATTTTCGATATTTAATTATTTCGATATTCGATACAAAATTATTTTTGACCATGAAATAACTCTGGTCATGGAAAATATTCAATAAAAAAAGAAAAAAAAGTAGAATTTTGGACCAAAATATACCCGAAACATTATGAAAAGCAAATCACACACCGCATGGCGTAGTACACACACCCAACCCCCAAAGCTGCCACTTCCAGGCTAGCGAAAACACTACATTACATCCCCCTTGTTTTGAAAACGAGATGGAGGGACCACAAGTCGTCCGGAGCGCGTGCGATATGGTGATCGGATATGCGCCGCGGACCTCCTGAAGGTAACAGGCTGTGCGCCATTTGACATACGAGTTGTATTTGACGTTGATTCTTCCGGCGTGCTGTCCGGTGACCAACCCGCGACAGTTGAAGATGTCTCGTTACGTGGAGGCGGCGAATCGGCAGGGCTCTTCTTCGGAGACGGAACTGCAACAGTATTGTCCGCTGTCTTTTTTGGAGACGCAACCGGTATGCTCTTCAAAAGGTAAGATGCAGGTTCAGTGTGACGTCCGACAACCTTAGCGGGCTTCCACATCCGTGATTTGGGATCACGCGTATACACAGTTTCGCCGGGTTTGAACACGGCCGGTGGTGAGGGTCGCTTGTATCGCAGATTATAGTTGATCCACTGTTTCTCGCGCACATGCTCAAGACGATCTCGGACAACAGCGTTACCATTCGCGTGACGAGGCAAAATATCACTTTAGCGACTGAACAGTAATTCTGCAGGAGATGGAAGAAAAGAATCAATAGATGTGCTATGCAGAGTTCGCAGACCGGCGTAAAATGCGGCTCTCGTTGTGCACTTCTTCATCAGCTCCTTAACAGTTCGCACGTGACGTTCAGCAATGCCGTTACTCTGTGCGTAGTGGGGCGAGGAAGTAACATGATTGAACTCGAAAAAATTTGCAAATTGCTTGAAATCATAACTTGCAAATTGCGGTCCATTGTCGCTGTAAAGTGTTTGCGGTGATCCTTGTTCAGCGAACAATTTTGCCAATTGATTGATCACGTGTCTGCTCGTTGTACCTTCGATTAGACGATTCACAAATGGGTACTTCGAGTAGTGATCCACAACTAGCATATAGTCAGCACCATTGTAGTGAAACAAATCCACACTGGCCTCCACCCACGGTGCAGAAGGAATCGGGTGCTGATGTTCCTCCAAAATAGCAGCAGCACTAGTGCAAGGACGAACCTGTTGGCAGTGGATACACTCTGCCACGAGCCTTTCAATGTCCCTGCGAATGGTGAGCCAACACACGGTTTCCCTGGACCTCAGATTCATCTTTACTTCACCTTGATGGCCTTCGTGAATCCTATTCAGATACCACGGTCGTAGTGACACAGGGATGACGACGGCATCTCCATTTAGCACAAGTCCGTCATCAATGATTAGAGTATCGCGCACACTCCAGTAAGGTCGAATCAACGGAGATATCTCTTGTATGCGCCTTGGCCAACCAGCACAAATAGTGCGCCACAACAGCATCAGCTCTTCGTTTCTTGACGCAGCTCTTCCATATGTGACGGTGAAAAAGACACCAGACTGACACGCACATCTAGGGAAATCGCGTCGCTGGATTTGCGACTCACGTTCGGGAGACGCGACAAAGCATCGGAGATCGTTAATGTTTTACCAGGTCGATGCTGGATCGTGATATTGTAGTCGCTAATCCTCAAAAGCATCCGCTGCAAGCGAGCTGGAGCTCGATATATTGGTTTGAGCATGATCATTTCCAATGGCTTATGGTCGGAAATGACTGTTGTTTCGCGACCATACAGATACACATGAAATTTTTCACAGGCGAATACAACCGCCAGCAGCTCTCGCTCAATGTTGCTGTAGCGTGTTTCTGCATCTGTCAAAGATTTGGAAGCAGATTTTACAGGGCGACCATCTTGCCACAGCACAGCACCTAATGCTATACCAGAAGCGTCAACGTCAACGACTAAAGGTTTTGTCGGGTCATAAAAAGAAAGTACAGCATCAGAACTCACAACCGACTTGAGAGTCTCGAAATCATCTGTGTGACACGTCAACCATTGAAATTCAACATCTGACTTCAAGAGTTGTCGCAGACGATGAGTCTTCTCAGAAAAGTTTGGAATTATTTCGATAAATATGTACAAATTCCCAGAAAAGATTGCAATTCGGACCGCGACTTGGGCACACAGATACCATTCAGAGCTTCCACCTTGCGTGGATCTGGTTTGCAACCTTTCGCGGAGTAAACATTGCCAAAAAATATCACTTCATCAACACCAATGCTACACTTTTAGGCGTTTAGTACGATCCCACATTCTTGAGCTCGTTTCATCAACTGAAATAAGCGTAAGTCATGCTCATCCTGGTTCTGGCCAAACACAACCATATCATCTGCAATATTGATAACTCCAGTGAGACCTTGTAAAAATTGGTCCATTTTCAGTTGAAAAATGTCTTGTGAAGCATAGATGCCAAACGGTAGCCGTTTGAAACAGAACCTTCCCAAAGGGCTATTGAAAGTTGTCAGTTTCTTCGAGTGCTCATCAAGTCTGATAGCCCAGTATCCCGACTTAACATCAATCTTAGAAAAAACAGTTGATCCAGCCGTAGCATGTGTTATTTCTTGGGTTGTAATAATACGATGATGCGGTCGTCTAATGGCCTTTTTAATATCTCGTGGATCCAAGCAAACTCGCAGTGTACCACTTGGTTTTCTTGTAACCGTAATGCTCGATACCCAATCGGTGGGCGCTTGCACACGCTCAATGACATCTAAGTCTTGCATTATCTGTAGTTCAGCTTTCAATTCCTCTTGGACACTGATAGGACACTGTCGAGGGCTATGAACGACAGGCGGGGCATCTGGGTTCACGTCCAAGTGGGCAATACCAGGCAAGCAACCCAGTCCCTGAAAAACATCCGGGAATTTGTCTATCAAACCATCAATGCCTGTAATTTTCTGCTGTTGAATGGCAACTTCTGTAACTTCACCATGCCCAGCTCCATACAGGCTGGCAATCCGATCAAAATTGGACCAGTGGTATTCAAAATGTGAAACTTCAGAGATGATGTTTTTCCTTCAAATGTACAATCAATGGTCAGAAATCCACATTGCTCTACTGGAATGTCACCGTAGACATGAATCTTCGCCTCATCTTGCTGAACATCAACAGTGTTGGGCATTCGATCTAAACACCGTTTCGGCAAAATGTTACCATCGGCTCCAGTATCAACCTTAGCCCTCAAGGTATGAATGCCTTTCATCCCTGGGATACTCGCGGATAAATCAACAAGCGCTTCTCTCTTTTGAAAGTTCCCCGTAAATTCTGTGTTACAAAACGTGAATGTATCGCCACCAAAACATTCCGGGTTTTCAACAGTGCCAGTGTTATTATTATGAACTGTGTGTAGTCGTCGAGACTCAAATGATTGGCCGGTAGATTTGCACATGGAAGCAAAATGTCCAACCTTATTGCATTTGTAACAAGTGCTTTTCAAAGCAGGGCATTGTTTCCTATCAGGCTCATGCGACTTTCCACAGTATCTGCATTTAGCGATTTTGCTGTCGTTGCTAGTTCCACTAGAACCCTTTGACTTTGCTACAGCATTGACAGTGTTGTAATCTGTCTGAAAAACAGCCATGTGCGCTCGATTAGCCTCAAATGTGCTTCCAATATCAACGGCCTCATTCAACGTGAGTGATGAATCCCTGGTCAATAAATTTCCCTGTATCTGAGGATGTCTGCATCCAAGCATCAATTGTTCCACAATTCGATCTTCTTTCATTCTGTTTTCAGGCGAGAATTTACATTTATCTACTTGCAAAACGAGTCGAGAAACAAAATCATCAATACTTTCTGAATCTCCCTCTTTGAGTGCTGAAAAATGGTACCTTGCAATTCTGAAATTGCATTTAGGAGCAAAATGGAATTTGAACCTTTCCAAAATTTTATCAGGGTTTTTCTTATCTTCCGCAATCATTTCGAAAGATTCGAGAAGATCGATACCTGCTGGCCCTAGCCATAGCATCAGAAATGAGGCTTTCTCTTCATCAGATTTTTGCGATAACGGACCCTTGAAAACATGGTCAACATAAGACGTGAATTTTCTGAACGAGTTGGGTAAGTCAGAAGAATCCCAATCCAGAGATGGAACAACAATGCCTGACATTTCGGTCATAATGACGATAAAAAAATCTCAGCAATAGAGTGAACAAATATTTCCGCAACCAGAAAACCACGAGAAACGTACAAAAATCTCGCTCAAACCGGCAAAGAATAAGAGAACCTCAAATAAAACTTCAAATCAGCCTAATGCTCAAATCATCGCATGATAACATTTTTACGCTGCCACCATGTAATGTTATGTTGTTGGTGATTAATAAAGATCCCGAACCAACTCTGTATTGGGTTCACAAACAACGATTAAACTTTATACATCAAAATATACCCGAAACATTATGAACAGCAAAACAAACACCGCATGGCGTAGTGCACACACCCAACTCCCCAAAGCTGCCACTTCGAGCCTAGCGAAAACACTACATTACACAAATAACCAACCAAATAACTCCTAACAAGCAAAAAATAAATACGCGTGCACAGAAAATGATGGATGTTGCAAATTTTACGAAAAAAGACCGACAAACGGAGCGAAAAACGACAAAATACGATAAAGTATAGGCGGAAAAGGCTGCCAGCTTGTAGTTCAATTTTTTGCCACCAGATGTCACTAATAAAACAGCCTAGAGGACAAGTCAACCGAGCGCTATATCAAGTATACCGTAAATGCTCTATTTAACCGACAGGCTCCAATAATCCGGCAGGCTCTAATAATCCGGCACTTCCTGGAAAGGCTTATTGAAACTGCAACCACGATTCAGTTATAGTTCAGCAACAGTTTATTTAGCAATTCTCTAATAAACCGGCACTCATTAATCAAAGCAGAAATCATCGTCTTCTCTCGCTTCTCTCGTTCCTGTTATCAGTAAACTAATTTTTGTGTTGCAGTTTTTGCGCAATCCTACCGTGTGGAGTGACCAAAAATAATCCGACAGGCTTTAATAATCCGGCAGGCGCTTATAATCCGGCACCATACGCAGGGGGATGACGAATAATCCGGCATGTCGGATAAAAAGAGCATTTACGATAGGTTGTTTTGTGTTTGTTTTTTTTATTTGACAAGTTTTCTATAATAATGGACGAACATATACTTCCCAGCTGAAGAGTTCCTCAATACACTATAGATGTCGCTAGACTCTTCATTAACAACAACAACAATAACAACGTGTATTTGCTATAGCGCCGGTAAAACACAAGCGCGAAAAACGGAAAACATCAATTGAGATAAAACGACAATTGTAAAGAATATGGGAGAAAAGAGCAGGTGAAAGAGAGAGAAGTCACAAACACCCAAACACATGGGTAAATAGCAAGCACAAGCACAAAGGGCACAGTTCCAAAAAATCAAGTGGTATGTTCGAACAATAAAATCGACAGAGAATTATTACAGAGAACATTCACAATAGAATAAATGAAACAGCAAGGAAGGGAAGGAAGCAGTAACTGTGCTCAAGACAGGGAAAAATAAGTCAACAAGGAGAATTGAAACAATCATGAAACGGAGAAATAGTTGAAACAATATCACAGAGAGGCGAAAGGAGAGAGAGAGTTAGAGACGGGATCAAATGAAATGTCAAAAAGGTACAGGCGAAGCCGACGGCGGAATGACCAAAATGTAGAGGCGCGGGTGATATGAGAGGGAGGAGAATTATACAAGCGAGGGGCGTAAAAGAAGAACGATTTAGAGGACCAGGAAGATTCGTTAGATGCACGAGGACAAGCGAGAGGAAGAGGGCGACGAGAAGAGTGTGAGTCAGTGGGAGACAAAAGATTAGCAAGATAAGAAGGTTGGTGAGGATCATGCAGAAGCTTGTAAATGAGACAGCAAAGGCGAAAATGAATTCGTGGGATGATAGGAAGCCAGTGGAGTTGAAAAAGTAGGTGAGACGTGTGGCGAGAAAAGGTAGGATGGAAGACAAATCGACAAGATTGGTTGATCACACGCTGAAGGATTAACTAAGTTTTCCACGCAGAAATACAAATACCGGAATTTTTTTCGGATGTTTCTGAAATCTCTGAAAGCAATAGAATATATAACCTATTTAACTAGTTAAATATGGTATCATACCCCATTTACTTGACTGTTCAAATAATTATCACCAATCCTATTATTTGTCAGTATGTCTTCCAGATCCACTAGTATTTCAATCGCTTGAATTCACTGTACTTCAAATACGCATTAATAAAAATATACATTACCATTTGTAGTTGAATTGATTGTGTATAATTCATTATTTGCCGTGTGTATCTATGCATGTATGTGTGTGTGTGTGTGTGTGTGTGTTAATAGTTGTGTTGAAACGACATAATAACAAAACTGTTTTATACAATATTCATTCATACAACTCTTTTAAGAGCATTCAGCGAAATTACGTTTTTCAGCAAAAATATAATGCATTTGTTAGACATATAATTTATTGAAATAAATACAGAAATCTTCGCAGCCCCTAGGAACCAGACTAGTACCTCTAGGGTTGCGGACACCGCCCGATAAGAACCCTTTGTTTAATCAAGATAAGTATATCGGTTGTATGCTGCGTGATTGTGTGTCTGCTACGAGTGTGTGTGTGTGTGTGTCTGTATGTCGTGTTGTGTTTGGCCGTCATTGTGTGTGTGTGTGTGTGTGTGTGTGTGTGTTTGACCAATTGTATGTTTGTATGCTTGTCTGTATGTTAGTTTTGGTTTAGTTTATTTTTCAAGGGCACACGTCTTCCTAACAGAAGTCGATCGGCCCTGGGATTGGTTTCAATAATTGTATTGAAAGATACCGAAATATTAACCGAAACCCCCTCCCCGAATGTTCGTGGGTTTAGGTTTTGTAACTGCGATTCAGTAATGATAGTGTGTTTGTGTGTGTGTGTGTCGGTGTGTCGGTGTGTCAGTGTGTGTGTATGTGTGTCGGTGTATCGGTGTGTGTATGTGTATGTCGGTGTGTGTTTGCGTGTGTGTATGTGTGTCGGTGTGTCGGTGTGTGTATGTGTATGTCGGTGTGTGTTTGCGTGTGTGTATGTGTGTGTTGGTGTGTGTTGGTGTGTGTGTGTGTGTGTCGGTGTGTGTGTGTGTGTGTATGTATGTGTGTCGGTGTGTGTTGGTGTGTCGGTGTGTCGGTGTGTCGGTGTGTGTATGTGTGTCGGTGTGTCGGTGTGTCGGTGTGTCGGTGTGTGTCGGTGTGTGTGTGTGTGTCGGTGTGTGTTGGTGTGTGTTGGTGTGTGTGTGTGTGTGTCGGTGTGTGTGTGTGTATGTATGTGTGTCGGTGTGTCGGTGTGTGTGTGTGTTGGTGTGTGTTGGTGTGTCGGTGTGTGTGTGTGTCGGTGTATCGGTGTGTGTGTGTCGGTGTGTGTGTGTTAGCGTGTGGAAATTGTATATAGCTGTGCAGTACCCCGGACTGGGCATGAGTTGCAGTAGTGATTTGGCCGAGACACCAACTGATTCAACTGAACTTGTACAAATGTCTTGTATATGGTACAGTGTGGGTGCATTGATTGTCGCTGGTTGTTTATTTGGCGGTGTGATGAAATGGTATCCAAACGAAGAGTCTGAGCGGAAATGCCGTATAGCTATTGAATTTATTGAATATTCTAATTTGACAGTGATTCATGGTATGAAGATCGAAATTCACCAAGCTGTCAACACAGTAATCAACTGCACATATATTTCATCCACTCTATCCACTCCAATCACTACCCCACTCTATCCACTACCACTCAAGTCATATTGTACCGAAGATGATCCTCATCAGACGGCTTCTTGTGTAGCGGGTAAGATATCACACAATGACACATACACACACACACACATATATATATATATATATATATATATATATATATATATATATATATATATATACAGACACATATACACACACACATACACACACACACATATACACACATATATACACACACACACATATATATATATATATATATATATATATATATATATATATATATATATATACAATACAATTATATGTATAATTATATGTATGAATTTCTATACGTATCAATGTTATATGCATAAATTTGAATTTACGCTTATCACGTTGTTGTAAATATCCATGAGAATGACGCCATGTGTCTGTATGTGTGTATGTGTGTGTGTGTGTGTGTGTGTGTGTGTATGTGTGTGTGTGTGTGTTCAACCATTGGTGTGTATTTCAATAGTTCCTGAGGATAAGTGTTTTATCGTTGAATACTCGGAAGGTGAACAGCTACGATCAGGTTTTCACACTGTAGGAGTACAGGTGTCGGTCTGCCAGGGTGACACGGGAATCTCGCGCACGACCATATGTTATGGTGGTTATAAGAAGATTAATTGCGAATCATGGTTAATGTAAGAATTGCATTCAACGACCTCTTGTTTGAAACAGGTTGAAGAGAGCGACACAAATTCTGGGCGTTCACCGTGTCTGCTTGCTTGCTTGTGTGTGTATGTTTGTTTGTGTGCGTGTGTATCTGCTTGTGTGTTTGCGTGTGCGTGTGTGTGTGTGTGTGTAATTCAGTGCATTAGTGTGTGTTATATCAATATTGCAACGAAAAGCATATATTATGTGATTGCAATAAACGCATTTATATATTTATTTTTTTATCTCTGAGGCGCTTCTCTCAGCAACATAAGAAAATCACGATATCATCATATAATACACTATGCTTGAAAAACGGACGCATAACACAACTTGCTCAAATGTGTTAACATAACAAACATTGACTTTGTCTACTGTGTTTGACATACACACACACACACACATACACACACACACACACACACACACACACACACACATTCACACACACAGTGTGAATGTGTGGGCATGCGAGTGTATGTATATGTCTACATGAAAGTGTATAAATGTGCATGCGTATATATGTTTATATATATAACCTTACAGAAATGTTCTTTGTTACCATATCTTATCTTATTATATCTCAAGCAAATTTGTTAAGCCGAAAAACAATTTGTACTGTCCTGCAATAAACATTATGCACATACTCATTGTTTACTTGAATTATAAAAAAATAGTTTACAAAAAGACAACTTCCTCCCACTTATGACATCGAGTATTTGTGAACTTATCAACAACAACTTTATACTGCTCTGTATAAGGCCTAGTCGAGCGTTGGTAGGCATATCAGCTCATCTGCTGTCATACCAAATGTACACGTCAAAGGCTGCACACAGGGCCGGCGCCAGGATTATCCGATGGGGGGACTGAGTGGGCTAAGGAAAATGTTGTGGGGCTTGGCGAAACATGAAGAGCTACACTCGAACGCAGACTACATAATATTATAATAAGGCACTGGGGCACACTGATTCAGTCGTCGAACTTGAACCAAAATTGAAGGATATTGTATATCGAACGAAACGAGGTGAATACCATAGGATAGAACATATATTGGCATATTGACACACATGCAAACGTCATTACAGTAACAAATACTTAATTACTGGAAGATGTACGGTTGAGATACGGCACAAGACCGCGGGACTTTCCATGCACACGCTCATCATGTCTTACCAGCCATCCAAGCTTGATCCAGTTGCTCAATTCTGAATCGTATTCAGGCCGATTACTGACTTTCACACCGTAGTGAGGTGTCGTGTTGTTCAGACATAGAGGTCCTGAAACATCAGTCCATATCCAGGCTACTGCCCATCTCTTTCTGTCATAGTCATATCGCACGGTGAAATCAGGCGTGTCAATGTCCGAAACACGGCTATGACGCCGTGTTGATGCCGCCATAACACTGCTGGAATCCTCACAGCCAAATCTCACGCACTTCGGAGACGTCACATTCACTACACCAAGTGCCACAATACCTGTCATACCTAGTATGACGTCGACTCCGAGTGGATGCTCATTCACCACCAAAACATCCACTTCGACACAACTTTTGTTCTTTACTCCAGTATATACACTTCCAGCACCAATACACAACATAGATGTACCACCCAATATAGCAGCACTGACCTGCCGTCGACGCCATTTATTAACACAAGAGACATGCACGATCATATCAGTACACCCGGTGTCAACAAGCACTCTACACAGGCGGCCACCAACAAGAAGCTCAACAATTGGCAGGAAATCAATGCTGATGACCACCTCCCGCCGGCGTTTCCCGATTGGCGGCAAGCAAATGCAAGGTGACCGATTCTCCCACAATTCCAACAACTACGATCCCGTCGATGTGTCCGCTGCGAATCATCACTTCGCCCTGACGGAGAAGTCTTTGCCGTAGGTGTGTCCCTAGCATCATCTTCTGGTTGACTAGACGCTGAGCCTGCTCCACCAAACGCTGTTGTTATAGCGCGATCGCTGAAAATTGCACAAGATCGCACTAGCACATCTTGCAGACCCAAATTATCAGCTCGAGATCCAGCGCGAAATATCTGTCGCACAGCTTCTGGTAGTCCAGCCACAAACGCACACATCAAAACCCGGTCGGGAACTTCCCCAAAAAGGCTGGCTAGACGACGAAGGTGAGCCTGTAAGTGAATATTTTAGCATTTTTGTGTCGTTTTGGCTTTCGTTGCAAGTGGGTTTTGGTCCAGTGCTCAACGGTCCGGTGAGACGAAAATGTTTGAAAACCACTGATATAGTCGATTCCTTTGAATGTCTGACACAAGTTGATATAACGGGGGTTTTGGTAAATAGTTGGCATGTTTGATGGTCGGCATATATACTGGATGTTGGCATGTTTGATGGTCGACATATATACTGGATGAAGCGGATGTTGCACACCACTTTCCCGGATGTAACCTAATGAGCTTCGTTAAACTGGATTCCTAGGTAAAAATGGACTCGGCACCAACTGGTAGTATCCTGCAGTTGTAAGCGTGTGCTTGCGTATCGAATGTTGTCGATGAGGAAAAACTGCAAACCAGCACAGGATGTAATATTTTTCGTTTTCATGTTAATTCATGGAAAACATATATATAGCGACCCGATAAACCAAGGTGGACATCGTGTACGTTCCAGTACATGCTACTTTGTAAAATAAAAACTAATTATCCTCCAAAGCAGATCCGAAACCGTTATGCGGCACAGCTCAATTTCGTGTTGTGCATGCTGTATATCCAGTTGTGTGCTTATGAGCTGAATGTGTGATCCCCTCGGGTCATCACAGGCGACTGTTGACATTGGCTATGAGCGCTACCACTCCTGCACTGATGCACGGCAAAACTCTCAATGAACCTGTGCTATCTACACCAGGGGTCTCGAATACGAACACGAACACGCGATGACTCAAATGACTACAGAAGTTCCATCACAACTACAGCTCTACTTGATACAGCTTATTACGCTTGATTAACAATATTAGGTTTCGGTGACTTTCGGCCTGTCGTGAATCAACAGAAACCAATCTGGACCCAACCTAATCTTAGGTGATTTAACTTATTAGTTTGTGATCACAAAATGACCCGATTCGATCACAAGCTATAATCAGAAGCTTGAGATTATCTACGCCAGGGGTCTCAAACACGCGGCCCACTAATCATTTTCTCGCAGCCCGCCAATATGATATAGAAACCAAACTGTAAGACAGATGAATTTACATTTATTGTATTATAAGTGTTTCGATTCTAGCCTGTGAGGCGTATATATGCTAGTATATAGACATGTCTTTCATCACATTCACGCTAATATCACCGGAAGATTGAAGATCTGGACATAGAGGCATAATGTCCTGTGCCCAGTATGAACAATACATTAAATCAATTGAATAAACCTGTACTCAATTGAGTGTGTGTTGAATCATGTGCATTTTGTATTGCAAGTGCTGACGCACGGAGTTTGCATCATTTTCAATTCTGATTCAATGCATTTGCAATGCAGCGACGCGTCCATACATCATTAAGCATGCAACCTTGCTTTTTCCACAATATGCCAGCAATAGACCAGAACATTCCAGCAGAACATTCGACCATCACTGAATCACTGATGCAACCAAGTGAAATATTACTATTATTGAAGTCAAGCCTGTTAGTTTTGTATATGTACTCATTCTACACGGATAAATATAACGTTCTATTGTCTATAGCTGCTGCCAGCGGGTCATTTATATTTCATAAAAATGATCCATCGCTTCGTTTACGTTTGAAACCCCTGAAACCCATGTTTACGTTTGAAACCCCTGAGACCCCTGAAGGTCACCCTAATTTTCTATATTAACTGAGCTGTGTGTGTTTATGTGTGTGAGTGTGCTTGTGTGAATACGTGTTGGTGTGTATGTGTATGCAAATGTGTGTGTATGTGTCGGTGAGTTTCTACATGACTGGTTTATCAGACGGCAAGTGTGAGCCACAAATACCACAAATACTTGGGCAAATTGAGTTTTGTTCTCAGAATCGCAGCGCACCTCAAATGGCCAGTGTGCGCGATATAGCTGAATTTATCATGGTCATGTGGGTTTTCCAGTTGAACAGCGTATATGCATGCTTTCTACCCGAATGTGGCCCTGAGTAGCAGTCGTAAATAATATTTTGCAACGTGATACCAGAATGATGTGTGTTGCTGAATGTAGATATGTTGTTTGCTTTTATAAATCTCGCATTAATATTTAAATCCGTAATAATTAAAAAGATATATTTGAAAAGTTACGGCTGTTTAAATCAAGAATCATGACACCTTTTTGCGCACGAAAATGCGTTGGCTAAAGCGACAAATTCTGTACAATTTTCTGAAATTATGCTGGAAATCACATGAAGTACTCCAAAAAGGCACTTGTGATTACACAGGAATATACACTGATTTAATTTCATTGAAACCCAATCACAATTAAGAATGCATCATATTTGCTCTAATCATTGATGGTGTGAATAGAAGGGCTTTATTGTCCTAAATATGTACATGCTTTGAACATAAAAACAGCCCTAAAAACGAAGATTGTGTCTGCCTGAGCTTATTGTTATTGTATCTATGCTTGAATATGAGGTGACATAATTGCGCGGTCTCAATGGTATAGATAAGTGGTTTCAAACGTGAACGAAGCGATGGATAATTTTTATGAAATATAAATGTCACGCGGGCATCAACTATAGACAATAAAAGGTTTAATTTCACAGTGTAGAATGAACTCATATACAAAACCCACGGACTTTACTTCAAGATCCGATATTACTCATAAAATGTGAAATAAATTAGGTAGACGTGCAGCTTTGTCTGGCCACAAACCAGGTCCAAAGCTGCATACCCCCAATTCGGCCTTGATATCCTAAACCAACTACACATTATGGACAGATTATATAAGAGGGTAAAAAAGAAGCAAAATGATGAAATAGTTTGGGACCAGAAGATACACATAGCAATAAGAGGTCATTAAAAACCTAGCCTATGACCTTCTTGCATCCATTTTAGCCCTAGGGACCAAGTTTCATCAAAATCGGTCCAGTGGTTTAGGAGGAGATAGGATAAACAGACACAAATGACCTCAATGACCTTAAGATGACCTCGGAGGTCCACAAAATCTAGCCTCTGACCTTTTTGCATCCATTTTACCCCTAGGGACCAAGTTAAACAGAGTAAGCCAACACCTACTGACCGCATAGATGCAGATGTTCCAGCGATCACACATTTCATTTCATATTTATTGACCACAGCAACACCAAATGTTCCAACAAAAGACAATATCGCCCACCAAGTAAAAATACGTATACAAATATACCAATACCACAAAGAGGCAATATCATCTTACATAATAAAATACCCAAATACCCATGTACAAAATAACAAAATACCCATGTGATCTACACAATCATTCTACACCCATACACACACATGTGCACACACGCACACACACGCACACACACGCACACACACGCACACAGTCTTGTGGTAACAGTGGTGACGATCGGTCGTGTCGAGTGGTGTCCGGTGACCTTGAATCTGTGCGTGTGCTTGAATTGTGTGTGTGTGCGTGTGTGTGTGTGTGTGTGTGTGTGTGTGTGTGTGTGTGTGTGTGTGTGTGTGTGTGTGTGTGTGTGTGTGTGTGTGTGTGTGTGTGTGTGTGTGTGTGTGTGTGTGTGTGTGTGTGTGTGTGTGTGTGTGTGTGTGTGTGTGTGTGTGTGTGTGTGTGTGTGTGTGTGTGTGTGTGTGTGTGTGTGTGTGTGTGTGTGTGTGTGTGTGTGTGTGTGTGTGTGTGTGAGTGTGTGTGTGTGTGTGTGTGTGTGTGTGTGTGTGTGTGTGTGTGTGTGTGTGTGTGTGTGTGTGTGTGTGTGTGTGTGTGTGTGTGTGTGTGTGTGTGTGTGTGTGTGTGTGTGTGTGTGTGTGTGTGTGTGTGTGTGTGTGTGTGTGTGTGTGTGTGTGTGTGTGTGTGTGTGTGTGTGTGTGTGTGTGTGTGTGTGTGTGTGTGTGTGTGTGTGTGTGTGTGTGTGTGTGTGTGTGTGTGTGTGTGTGTGTGTGTGTGTGTGTGTGTGTGTGTGTGTGTGTGTGTGTGTGTGTGTGTGTGTGTGTGTGTGTGTGTGTGTGTGTGTGTGTGTGTGTGTGTGTGTGTGTGTGTGTGTGTGTGTGTGTGTGTGTGTGTGTGTGTGTGTGTGTGTGTGTGTGTGTGTGTGTGTGTGTGTGAAGAAAACAGTTTCTTTGTTTTTGTTAAGTTGCTCAACGGGGAGAAGAGGTAACGTACCTCCCGCATCTCCGTACCAAGGTCGTAACCAGCCGCTCTCTATCCATTCCTCGATAGCTGACTCGAACATTTTTGAACTCTCTGGAGATAATTTTTTGTCGTATTGATCCACCGTGTTCCTAAGGACTGGCGGGTATTCTTTCCATTTCCACGATACCGTCCATACATCCCCATTTTAAGCTCAATCCCGATAAGACTAAATATATCATTTTTCAATCTTCTAGAAGCTTAACTTCTCTATCTGTTCCTCTCTCTAACTCTGTTCGTAGCTTAGGTGTTTTACTTGATGATTCTCTTTGTTTTGATCTATACATCTCCGATATT
>OU696583.1:8034321-8059321 GCA_916048095.2 Sacculina carcini
GAGGCCAAGGTCGTCCAGGAAGGTCACAGCCTCATTCATAGTTAGATCACAGCGTGCAGACAGCCTATTGAAAAATATATGACATTTGAAATACACCCACTATACGCGGTGTACCCTACGGCGCTCTCCGGCAGTGATCTATTTTTAGATCACCCTGAATATCCTAGAAAATATTATACCAAAACTGTTTTCCGTATTTCACCATATATAATGGACCTAATTATACAAAAAATAATTAATTTCAATTAGCCAACTTATTTAATTTTATGGTCGCCGGTTAATGGGTTAAGACACTTATATCGCGATTTTCACCTGAGGGTCTCAAAAGCGCTCACACACACATGCACACACTCAAACACAAGAGCCATTCACATAAACAATCGCGCGTACACACACACACACACACGCACACAACAGAAAAACACATATACGCACAAACGCAAACATACATTCCCGTTTACATACGCAAAAAACAAGAATACACACACACATACTGGAAAAACCCCAAAACACACACACACATACACACACTTGACAGAGACAGCAGTGTTTGACAAAGAAAGTGAGCTTTGCAATAAAGACGCGTTGAGGAATGCAGCAGTACTGACGGTGTATATTGCAGTTGCAATCAACATGAAAATACAAGCTGCAATACGTATGCAAGTGAAATGCAATACTATAGTCGACCAGAAATAAACGACTCGCCTACGCGGAAAATCCGACGGCAAACACACACACACACACACACACACGGACACACACACGGACACACACACACACACGGACACACACACACACACACACTGACACACACACACACTGACACACACACACACACACACACACACACACACAGACACAGACACACACACACACACACACACACACACGGACACACACACGGACACACACACACACACACACTGACACACACACACACACACACACACACACACAGACACACACACACACACACACACACACACACACACACACACACACAGACGGGAATATAGTTTGCAGCACTCCTTGTTTAGCACACAAAAATGACTTGTCTGTGTGTGTGTCCGTGTGTGTGTGTGTGTATGTGTCCGTGTGTGTGTGTGTGTGTGTATGTGTGTGTGTGTGTGTGTCCGTGTGTGTGTGTGTGTGTGTCCGTGTGTGTGTGTGTGTGTCCGTGTGTGTGTGTGTGTGTGTGTGTGTATGTGTCCGTGTGTGTGTGTGTTCGTGTGTGTGTGTGTGTGTGTACTGTGCAGGTGCACAGGGCACTCCTTGATTTGTAATGGCGACAGTATCAGATGTATTGCACACTGCTGCTTCAGCGGGCAAAAAAGCAAAAATATGCCAATCCCCCCTAAGCCACCCCAAAAAATCATAATCATGGACATTAAATTTCTTGCCACTGTAAATGAAGTCCTGTAATTTTGGTTCAAGTTCGAGGACTGAATCAGTGTGCCCCAGTCTCTCATTATAATGCTAGCATTATAGCAGGTCATTCTGTTGTTTAAATACTATATAAGACATGTACATACACAAATGGTATGTTTTAATGAGTATAATGGTTAGTTCCAGTATTTATGTCTATATTATATTGTCTATGTCTGTATTGTGTCTATATGTGTGTCCGTATGCGGTGCTATGCACACTCAGGATGTCTAGCACCAGACACGGACACAATATTCACACGTCTTCCAGATACAGGCTTATCGAGTTTATGTTGACAATACATGAACATATGCTGCATTGTACAACTTTACAACTGACAATTATTCTGGATAGTGTGAAATAATTGTTCTAAAATTACAAAATTGTACTAATTCTAAATAGTTGACCTTAAAAATGAAAAAGTTGCGCTAAAAACAAAAAGTTGCATTTATAACTTATTTAGTACTTATTTTAGACCAATAAAATATTGATTTTTGGGCTCCTTATGACAAACAGATTCTATGATACAAAAGTTGCATTTGCAACAAAAGGTCACCCTAACTTTATATATTAACTGAGCTGTGTGTGTTTATGTGTGTGAGTGTGTTTGTGTGAATACGTGTTGGTGTGTATGTGTATGCAAATGTGTGTGTATGTGTCGGAGAGTTTCTACATGACTGGTTTATCAGACGGCAAGTGTGAGCCACAAATACCACAAATACTTGGGCAAATTGAGTTTTGTTCTCAGAATCGCAGCGCACCTCAACTGGCCAGTGTGCGCGATATAGCTGAATTTATCATGGTCATGTGGGTTTTCCAGTTGAACAACGTATATGCATGCTTTCTACCCGAATATGACCCTGAGTAACAGTCGTAAATCATATTTTACAACGTGATACCAGAATGATGTGTGCTGCTGAATGTAGATATATTGTTTTTTATTGGCATCATTTGCTTAAGTACTATTCTACTTTTACCGCAACTTTAACCGCTATCATATATTTCGGTATCATTTAAACCCAATATAACTTGACCCAAACCTACCAAACCCAACCCAACCACCCCATCTTGACCTAACCCAGCCTAATCTGAGGTGATTCAACTTATTAGTTTGTGATCACAAAATGAACCGATTCAATCATAATTTCTAATCAGAAGTTTGAGATTATCTACACCAGGGGTCTCAAACACGCAGCCCACCAATTCTTTTCTCGCAGCTCGCCATTATAGTATAGAAACCAAATTGTAAAACTGAGGGTGGGACAAACAGACACACATCCCAAATAGTTCATTCTGTTGTTTAAATACTATATAAGACATTTACATACACAAATGGTATGTTTTAATGATTATAATGGTTAATTCCAGTATTTATGTCTATATTATATTGTCTATGTCTGTATTGTGTCTACATGTTTGTCCGTATGCGGTGCTATGCACACGCAGGATGTCTAGCACCACACACGGACACAATGTTCACACGTCCTCCAGATACAGGCTTATCGAGTTTATGTTGACAATACATGAACATATGCTGCATTGTACAACTTTACAACTGACGATTATTCTGGATAGTGTGAAATAATTGTTCTAAAAGTTCGAAATTGTCCTAATTCTAAATAGTTGATCTTAAAAATGAAAAACATGCGCTAAAAACAAAAAGTAGCATTTATAACTTATTTAATAGTTATTTCAGACCAATAAAATATAGAATTTTTGGCTCCTTATAACAAACATATTCTATGATACAAACGTTGCCTTTGCAACAAAAGGTCACCCTAATTTTCTATATTAACTGAGCTGTGTGTGTTTATGTGTGTGAGTGTGTTTGTGTGAATACGTGTTGGTGTGTATGTGTATGCAAATGTGTGGGTCTGTGTCGGTGAGTTTCTACATGACTGGTTTATCAGACGGCAAGTGTGAGCCACAAATACCACAAATACTTGGGCAAATTGAGTTTTGTTCTCAGAATCGCAGCACACCTCAAATGGCCAGTGTACGCGATATAGCTGAATTTATCGTGGTTATATGGGCTTTCCAGTTGAACAGCGTATATGCATGCTTTCTACCCGAATGTGGCCCTGAGTAGCAGTCGTAAAGAATATTTTGCAACGTGATACCAGAATGATGTGTGTTGCTGAATGTAGATATGTTGTTTGCTTTTATAAAACTCGCATTAATATTGAAATCCGTAATAATTAAAAATATATATTTGAAAAGTTACGGCCGTTTAAATCAAGAATAATGACACCTTTTTGCCCACGAAAATGCGTTGGCTAAAGCGACAAATTCTGTACAATTTTCTGAAATTCTGCTGGAAATCACATGAAGTACTCGAAGAGGCACTTGCGATTACACAGGAATATACACTGATTTAATTTCATTGAAGCCCAATCACAATTAAGTATGCATCATATTAGCTCCAATCATTGATGGTGTGAATAGAAGGGCTATATTGTCCTAAATATGTACATGCTTTGAACATAAAAACAGCCCTAAAAGACTGAAGACTGGGACTGAAAAATATCTTGGAGCGCATTCAAATGGAAATTTTCTTGGCTTGGTTGAGCTGCTTTTAAAGTATGACCCTATTCTTGAAAGCCTTGCTGACAGAGTTATGAACAACAAAACTCATATACATTACTTGAGTCCTGAGACACAGAATGAGCTCATTTGCATGATTGCTAAAGCAGTTGATCAGGCGAACGTAAAGGCAGTAAGAGAGGCGAAATACTATTCGCTGATTCTTGATTGCACTCCAGGCGCATATCATAAAGAGCAAATGTCAGTCGTTCTACGATTCGTTGAATGCATGAACGGATCTAGCATCAAGATCAGGGAAGCGTTTTTTGGTTTTCTCAATGTTCACGACACAACTGGTGAGTGTTTGCTGAAGTCATTTCTTGGCAAAGCTGAACAACTCAATGTCAGTATATCAGATATGAGAGGACAGGCAAATGACCATGGAGCCAATATGAGCGGGAAAAACAAAGGTATGCAAGCTCGTATACTGAATATGAATCAACGTGCATTGTTTTGTCCATGTGGCTCTCATTCATGGAACCTTGTCGTCGCCGATGCTGCTAAGTCGTCAAACTTTGCCATAAATCTGTTTGGTGTCATTAACAGATTATATGTCCTGTTTAGTTCTTCTCCCCATCGATGGGCAATACTAGAGAATAAAATGCCAATTTCTCTAAAGGGACTCTCAGATACAAGGTGGGAGTCACGAATCGAAGCAATCAAGCCGCTCCGCTACCACAAGAGGGAGGTTTGTGAAGCATTGACATCGCTAAAAGAGTATGCCGCTAGTCTAAAAGATGGTATAACAGCAACGGAAGCGAGTGCACTACTCGAAACTCTGAAAAAATGGCCCTTTCTGATCGCGATCTGCGTTCGGCATGCAATATTATTTCAAATAAATAAAACAAGTAAATTAATTCAATCATCATCAACAACAATAGATGTGCTGCAGGCAGAGGTATCAGCTACTGCATCGTTTTTTTAAAAATTCAGAGAGGAAGGGTTTACTACACCCAACCGTGTCGCATCAGAGATTGCTCAACGGTTGGACATTGAGACAATATTTCCTGAAAAAAGAGTTCGGCGGAAAAAGACAATGTTCGATTACGAATGCGAAGATGAAGTACCTCTCCGCCAAGAAGAAATTTTCAGATCTCAGTTCTTCCTCATGGACCAAATCATGTCATGTCATGTCTTCCACTCATGGACCAAATCATATCAACTTTGAATTTTCGATTCAATCAATTGTCTGAGTGGCTGAATTTGTTTGGATTTCTCTACAATATGACACAGTTAAATAAGTATATCGACAACAATATACACATTTACAAGGCAGATTTTCACGTGTAGGCCAAATTATAATGTGAAAATACCACTAGAGATATATAGATAAAGATAGAGATATAATAGCTCTGTATAAGAAACAGTGGCGGCGCCAAGGGGGATAAGGGGGGAGGGGGGGGGGGGGGGGGTGGAGCCCCTAAAAAATATGCCAAGCCCCCCTAAGTTCCCCCAAAGATCACAATCATGGACATTACAATTTCTTACCACTGTAAATGAAGTCCTGTAATTTTGGTTCAAGTTCGAGGACTGAATCAGTGTGCCCCAGTGCCTTATTATAATACTATGTGGGCAGCGTTCAAGTGTAGCTCTTCATGCTTCGCCATGTCCCCACGACTTTTTGCTTAGCTCCCCCTCAGCCCCCATCGTAAGAATCCTGGCGCCGCCACTGACAAGAAAACATTTTTTATATGTAATTTCTTATAAAATTAAAAGAAAACATTGTGTCTGAGCCCACAATTTAGCTTAAAATATCACTATATTGTTCAGTAAGTATCGGTGTAATGTAGAAAGCAGTAACGGGAGATACTTGATGATTGGGTATCAATGACACCGGGATATATGACAGTTTTCTAGCAGTCAACATTGCAGTGGTAAAAGTTGAATAGTACTTGATCAAATGATGTTGGGAATGATGTGAAGCTATAAATAAAGTTTGAAAATATTCTCATGAAAAGTACTGGAAATATTACGTAGCAGAGCATAGGCAGCAGATGGGCCTCAATATCGGTTTAATCCAAAAATACAAATTGTATGAATATGATGCACTAGATGATGCACTACCCAGAAGTTATAGAGATGAAATGATTTTTAATAATTTTTCATTGATTTTGCTTCGTACCTGATTTCTGAGTTATTACGCCAAAACGGACGGATAAAAATATGAGGCGGGCTTAGGGAAAAAACACGTCGTCAATAATTTAAATGTAAACATACACATTTACACATTCAGGCTTTTCTACATATATCTCAATTTAAAAGAGGTTAAAGGTTAAATACCTCAAGTGACAGCTGCTACACGGGAATACGCCGAAGCTTATGAACACACAGGTGTGTCCCGTGTAGCTCGCTGCCACCGCAGAACCGACCCTCTCCACGCTATGGCGCCACAAGGACGGAAGACGTATTAGAGAGGGCCACTTCCCCAGAATGCATGGTACAACACATGACTGATAACTGGTACCATCATTTACTGATGGGTGGACAGGGGCTCTGAGATTATAGAATTCGCCCTATAAAATTCTTCTCCGCCGGGTTTCGAACCACGGACCGCTTGTGAGGCGGGTCTGCTAACCACTACACCACCGAGTCCACGAATTTCTGTATTAGATTCGTTTTTTGCCTCTAAATTTGTATAATTTTTGTCTTATGAATTGCTCCGCACGAAGGGCGGATTTTAATGCTAGCAGCACAACAAGCACAAATTGAGTCATCAAAAAGCGATTCACTTTATTCATTGCATTGTACTGTAATACGTTAACATTGACAGAACTGAAGATACATTTCTATTCGATCAGGAATTGGTGCGTCATTTGTGTTGTATTTTGTGACTGAACCACGTCCTTGCATGCTATCTCGGCAACATCAGGCTGCAAAACCCGACACGTGGTTGCAATCACACACTAGCCACGTGCTCTTTGTAATATTTCACTTGTTTGCATCAGTGATTCAGTGATGGTCGAATGTTCTGCTGGAATGTTCTGGTCTATTGCTGGCATATTGTGGAAAAAGCAAGGCTGCATGCTTAATGATGTATGGACGCGTCGCTGCATTGCAAATGCATTGAATCAGAATTGAAAATGATACAAACTCCGTGCGTCAGCACTTGCAATACAAAATGCACATGATTCACACACACACACAAACACTCAATTGCGTACAGGTTTATTCAATTGATGTAATGTATTGTTCATATTGGGCACAGGACATTAGGCCTCTATGTCCAGATCTTCAATCTTCCGGTGATCTTAGCGTGAATGTGATGAAAGACATGTCTATATACTAGCATATATACGCCTCACAGGCTAGAATCGAAACACTTATTATACAATAAATGTAAATTCATCTGTTTTACAGTTTGGTTTCTATATCATATTGGCGGGCTGCGAGAGAAGTATTGATGGGCTGCGTGTTTGGGACTTCTAACGTAGATAATCTCAAGCTTCTGATTACAAATTATGATCGAATCAGTTTATTTTGTGATCACAAACTAGTTAGTAGTAAGTTAGTAGTAGTAAGTTAGATAAACTCTGATTAGGCTAGGCTGGGTCCAGATTGGTTTCTCTTAATTCACGACAGGCCTAAAGTCACCGAAGCCTAATAGTGTTAATCAAGCGTAACAAGCTGTATCAAGTAGAGCGGTAGTTGTGATGGAAATTCTGTAGTCATTTGAGTCATCGCGTGCTCGAGACCCCTGGTGTAGATAGCACAGGTTCATTGAGAGTTGTGCCGTGCATCAGTGCAGGAGTGGTAGCGCTCATAGCCAATGTCAACAGTCGCCTGTGATGACCTGAGGGGATCACACATTCAGCTCATAAGCACACAACTGGATATACAGCATGCACAACACGAAATTGAGCTGCACCGCATAACGGTTTCTGATCTGCTTTGGAGGATAATTAGTTTTTATTTTACAAAGTAGCATGTACTGGAACGTACACGATGTCCACCTTGGTTTATCGGCTCGCTATATTTATGTTTTCCATGATTTAGCATGAAAACGAAAAATATCACATCCTGTGCTGGTTTGCAGTTTTTCCTCATCGACAACATTCGATACGCAAGCACACGCTTACAACTGCAGGATACTACCAGTTGGTGCCGAGTTCATTTTTACCTAGGAATCCAGTTTAACGAAGCTCATTTGGTTACATCCAAGAAAGTGTTGTGCAACATCCGCTTCATCCAGTATATGCCCAACATCAAACATGCCAACTATGTACCAAAACCCCCGTTATATCAACTTGTGCCAGGCACCCAAAAGAATCGACTATATCAGTGGTTTTCAAACATTTTCGTTTCACCGGACCGTTGAACACTGGACCAAAACCCACTTGCAACGAACGCCAAAACGACACAAAAATGCTAAAATATTCACTTACAGACTGACCTTCGTCGCCTCGCCAGCCTTTTTGGGGAAGTTCCCGACCGGGTTTCGATGTGTGCGTTTGTGGCTGGACTACCAGATGCTGTGCGACAGATATTTCGCGCTGGATCTCGAGCTGATAATTTGAGTCTGCAAGATGTGCTAGTGCGAGCTGGCGCAATTTTCAGCGATCGCGCTATAACAACAGCGTTTGGTGGAGCAGGCTCAGCGTCTAGTCAACCAGAAGATGATGCTAGGGACACACCTACGGCAAAGACTTCTCCGTCAAGGCTAATTGATGATTCGCAGCGGACACATCGACGGGAGATGATGATGTAGGAATTGTGGGAGAATCGGTCACCTTGCGTTTGCTTGCCGCCAATCGGGAAACGCCAGCGGGAAACGCAAACGAAAGCGCCTGCCAATTGTTGAACCTCTTGTTGGTGGCCGCCTGTGTAGAGTGCTTGTTGACACCGGGTGTACTGATACGATCGTGCATGTCTCGTGTGTTAATAAATGGCGTCGACGGCAGGTCAGTGCTGCTATATTGGGTGGTACATCTATGTTGTGTATTGGTGCTGGAAGTGTAGATATTGGAGTAAAGAACACAAGTTGTGTCGAAGTGGATGTTTTGGTGGTGAATGAGCATCCACTCGGAGTCGACGTCATACTAGGTATGACAGGTACCTGGTGGCACTTGGTGTAGTGAATGTGACGTCTCCGAAGTGCGTGAGATTTGGCTGTGGCAATTCCAGCAGTGTTATGGCGTCATCAACACGGCGTCATAACCGTGTTTCGGACATTGACACGCCTGATTTCACCGTGCGATATGACTATGACAGAAAGAGATGGGCAGTAGCCTGGATATGGACTGATGCTTCAGGACCTCCATGTCTGAACAACACGACACCTCACTACTGTGTGAAAGTCAGTAATCGGCCTGAATACGATTCAGAATTGAGCAACTGGATCAAGCTTGGATGGCTGGTAAGACATGATGAGCGTGTGCATGGAAAGTCCAACGGTTTTGTGCCGTATCTCAACCGTACATCTTCCAGTAATTAACTATTTGTTACTGTAATGACGTTTGCATGTGTGTCAATGTGCCAATATATGTTCTACCCTATGGTATTCACCTCGTTTCGTTCGATATACAATATCCTTCAATTTGGGTTCAAGTTCGACGACTGAATCAGTGTGCCCCAGTGCCTTATTATAATATTATGTAGTCTGCGTTCGAGTGTAGCTCTTCATGTTTCGCCAAGCCCCACAACATTTTCCTTAGCCCACTCAGTCCCCCCATCGGATAATCCTGGGGCCGGCCCTGTGTGCAGCCTTTGACGTGTACATTTGGTATGACAGCAGATGAGCTGATATGCCTACCAACGCTCGACTAGGCCTTATACAGAGCAGTATAAAGTTGTTGTTGATAAGTTCACAAATGCTTGATGTCATAAGTGGGAGGAAGTTGTCTTTTTGTAAACTATCTTTTTATAATTCAAGTAAACAATGAGTATGTGCATAATGTTTATTGCAGGACAGTACACATTGTTTTTCGGCTTAACAAATTTGCTTAAGATATGATAAGATAAGATATGGTGACAAATGAAGTGACCAATATACTTGAATCGAGGAACGTTGGCTTTATTATACTGTGAACACACACTGGGTACAAACGCATACACTGTAGACAGCTCAACCTTCACAACACTCCACTAGAACACACAATGACACACACGCACGCACAAGCTAACTGACACACACACACACGCGCACACCAAGTAAATCACACAATAAATCTTCCAATCTTCTCAGGTGACAATTAGCAATTAATCAGCCAATACTGACCACCTGTACAAGTCATATTGGTCGGTGTCTCTCCTGCAGCCTCGTTCGTGCAGAGCGACTTGTTACCTATAGGAGTCTGACCGTGCGTTATCTTCTTGTCTCGGTGAAATAGATGGAACTTACAGTCATCCGGATAAACTATTGAAATACACACCAATGGTTGAACACACACACACACATACACACACACACACACACACACACACATACACACACATGGCGTCATTCTCATGGATATTTTCAACTACGTGATAAGCGTAAATTCAAATTTATGCATATAACAGTGATATGTATAGAAATTCATACATATAATTGTATTGTGTTTATATATATATATATATATATATATATATATATATATATATATATATATATATATATATATATATATATATGTGTGTGTATATGTGTGAATATGTGTGTGTATATGTGTGTGTATATGTGGGTGTGTGTGTGTCTGTGTGTGTGTATGTGTCTGTATATATATATATATATATATATATATATATATATATATATATATATATATGTGTGTGTGTGTGTGTGTGTGTGTGTGTGTGTTTGTGTGTGTGTGTGTGTGTGTGTGTGTGTGTGTGTGTGTATGTGTCATTGTGTGATATCTTACCCGCTACACAAGAAGCCGTCTGATTAGGATCATCTTCGGAACAATCTGACTTGATTGGTTGTGGATAGAGTTGGGTAGTGATTGGAGTGGATAGAGTGGATAGATTGGATGAAATATATGTGCAGTTGATTACTGTGTTGACAGCTTGGTGAATTTCGATCGTCATACCATGAATCACTGTGAAATTAGGATAACGAAATTCAATAGATATATGGCATTTCAGCTCAGACTCTTCGTTTGACGTCCATAACATCACACCGCCAAATATACAACCAACGACAATCACACACACTAATGCACCCACACTGTACCATATACAAGACATTTGTACAAGTTCAGTTGAATCAGTTGGTGTCTCGGCCAAATCACTACTACAACTCATGCCCAGTCCGGGGTACTGCACAGCTATATACAATTTCCACACGCTAACACACACACACCGACACACCAACACACCGACACACACACACACCGACACACACCAACACACCGTCACACCGACACACATACACACACGCAAACACACACCGACATACACATACACACACCGACACACCGACACACATACACACACGCAAACACACACCGACATACACATACACACACCGTCACACCGACACACATACACACACGCAAACACACACCGACATACACATACACACACACACACCGACACACACTGACACACTGACACACCGACACACACACACACACACACACACACAAACACACTATCATTACTGAATCGCAGTTACAAAACCTAAACCCACGAATATTCGGGGAGAGGGTTTCGGTAAATATTTCGGTATCTTTCAATACAATTATTGAAACCAATACCAGGGCCGATCGACTTCTGTTAGGAAGACGTGTGCCCTTTAAAAATAGACTAAACCAAAACTAACATACAGACAAGCATACAAACATACAATTGGTCAAACACACACACACACACACACACACAATGACGGCCAAACACAACACGACATACAGACACACACACACACATACTCGTAGCAGACACACAATCACGCAGCATACAACCGATATACTTATCTTGATTAAACAAAGGGTTCTTATCGGGCGGTGTCCGCAACCCTAGAGGTACTAGTCTGGTTCCTAGGGGCTGCGAAGATTTCTGTATTTATTTCAATAAATTATATGTCTAACAAATGCATTATATTTTTGCTGAAAAACGTAATTTCGCTGAATCCTCTTGAAAGAGCTGTATGAATGAATATTGTATAAAACAGTTTTGTTATTATGTCGTTTCAACACAACTATTAACACACACACACACACATACATGCATACATACGCACACGCATACATACACACGGCAAATAACGAATTAAACACATATGCGAGTAACGAATTATACACAATCAATTCAACTACAAATGGTAATGTATATTTCTAGTAATGCGTATTTGAAGTACAGTGAATTCAAGCGATTGAAATACTCGTGGATCTGAAAGCTGGACATACTGACAAATAACAGGATTGGTGATAATTATTTGAACAGTCAAGTAAATGGGGTATGATACCATAATTAACTAGTTAAATAACTTTTAAATTCTATTGCTTTCAGATATTTAAGAAACATCTGAAAAAATTTAAGGTATTTCTGTGTGGAAAACTTAATTAGTGGAACTTATAGCGACATCTATAGTGTAATGAGGAACTTTTCAGCTGGGAAGTATATGTTCGTCCATTATTATAGCCACTTTTTCAAATATAAAAACAAACTAAACATCCTATCGTAAATGCTCTTTTTATCCGACATGCCGGATTATTCGTCAGTCCCCTGCGAATTGTGCCGGATTATAAGCGCCTGCCGGATTATTAGAGCCTGTCGGATTATTTTTGGTCACTCCGCACGGTAGGATTGCGCAAAAACTGCAACACAAAAAAAGTGCACTGATAACAGGGACGAGAGAAGCGAGAGAAGATGATGATTTCTGCTTTGATTAATGAGTGCCGCTTTATAAGAGAATTGCAAAATAAACTGTTGCTAAACTATAACTGAATCGTGGTTGCAGTTTCAATAAGCCTTTCCAGGAAGTGCGGGATTATTAGAGCATGCCGGATTATTGGAGGCTGTCGGATGAATAGAGAATTTACGGTATACTTGATATAGCGCTCGGTTGACTTGTCTTTTGAGGTGTTTTATTAGTGACATCTGGTGGCAAAAAATTGAACTAAAAGCTGGCAACCTTTTCCGCCTATACTTTGGCGTATTTTGTCGTTTTTCGCTCCGTTTGTCCGTTTTTTCTCGTAAAACTTGCAACATCCATCAGTTTCTGTGCACGCGTATTTGATTTTTGCTTGTTAGGAGTTATTTGGTTGGTTCTTTGCACATTTTTCTGTTTTTGGGTTTGATTGTATATATTTGTTTGACTATTTGCACTAGGTTAGGTTAGGTTAGGTCATTGCGATGGCAAGACCAACTATATTGAACACTTCTTCTCCGATTGGCTCGTGTATAGCTGATAATTTCTGTGGTAGGTACAATACATCTGGAGGCTGATGGGCTGCCTGATACCAACACCACGTGACACGATAACACAGAAAATATCCACCACCAAAAACACAGGCAACGCACACCATGCATTGAGTAAAACGAAAATACAAGATGGAAAATATGAACAACTGAAGGAAGGGCACACAGAGACACAAAACAAACTTGAAAAACATGAAAAGTGCAAATAACACCTAACAAGCAAAAAGCAAATACGCGTGCACAGAAACTGATGGAAATTGATGGATTTGCTCTCAGTTCCCCTAGCCGTTACCGTTCGAAATCTTGGTATTATTTTATATTCTTCGCTCTCCTTTGTAGATAACATTCGCTCCGTCCCACGCACTTGTCGTTTAATCCTACGTTCACTCTATCCCATTCGTCCCTGTCTCGATCAATCTTCATCTATTATTATTATTATTATTATTAATTACAGGCAAATCTAGTAGCATGGGTATCTGGGCAAATCTAGTAGCATCTTTCCAACTCTCTTTCTAGACCTTTTTCTCTTCGAACTCTCTTTCTCTCTGAATCTTTTGGGCGCTTCCGGTACATGGGGCCACCTTAGGGTGGTAATAGTGCTTGCACTCTTCCCATGCTACTGGATTTGCCTGTAATTAATAATAATAATTAATAATAATGGGAAGAGTGCAAGCACTATTACCACCCTAAGGTGGCCCCATGTACCGGAAGCGCCCAAAAGATTCAGAGAGAAAGAGAGTTCGAAAATAAAAAAGTCTAGAAAGAGAGTTGGAAAGAAAGTAATAAATAAATAACAATAAATAATAAACCATCATCCGATAACAATCCATAATGTCACTCCGCCCACGTTCGTCAATAAATAATAACAATCAACAATAAATATGTGATTCAGTAAATAACAGCCATCAATAAATAAGAATAAATATTAATAAATAAGTAATAAATAACAATCAAGAACAAAAAATATGATTCAATAAGAAACATCCAACAATAAATATAAATATCATTCAATAAGTAACAACAACACAAATAAATATCATTCAATAAGTAATAACAACACAAATAAATATGATTTAATAAACAACAACACCAATAAATATGATTAAATAAACAACAACAATAAATATGATTCAATAAACAGCAACAACAATAAATATGATTCAATAAACAACAACAACGATAAATATGATTCAATAAACAGCAACAACAATAAATATGATTCAATAAACAACAACAGCCAACACTGAGTAAAAGTATAATTTAATAAATAACAACAACCAATAATAAATAGTAATAAATAGAGAGTAAAACAAGAATAAATAAAAATAAATAGAAAATAAATAACAATAAGCATGAATAAATAACAATAAATATTAATAAATATACAATTAATAAGACTCAACAGTCAATTCCGCTCTTTCAGTAGCATTTCATTTACTTTGGCCTTGAATTTCTTCAAATTGCTCTGCGAGAAAGCCTCCTCCTTCAACGTGTTCCAAGTAGACACAGTGGCCGGAAGGAAGCAACGTTGGAATTGTTTTGTACGACAACGAATTGGAGCCATGCACTGGGAATGCTGTTTGGATGTAAACCGTGTGCTTCTTGCTGCCACGAAATCATCAGGAATTGACTTGCTCATCGGACGATGGTCGTTGTGCTTGATCTTGTACAGCATGCACACGCTGCTGATCTTTCGGCGATGGCAAAGATCACCAAGAACCAAGTCACCACAGAGGAACTTGCAAGTTCTAACAACTATGTTGATGAGATTGACGTGACAATCCGCAGCAGAAGACCACACGGGGGCGCAGTACTCAAGAATTGGCAAAATCAAACAGCGAAAACAACTTTTTGAGATTGTGCTGCTACCGAACATCCGATATGCCCTTCTTATAATTCCCAGTTTCCGCGATGCCGAACAAACTAGCTTCCGAATGTGACTCTCAAACGTCAGCTTTGAGTCTACATGTACTCCCAATATTTTGAGCTCATCACACACGTTGAGTTGGGCGTCATTTATGAGGATAGCTCCATGTGAAGGCTGAACGGTACGTGACCTAGAAACCGACAAGCATTTATATTTCGAAGTGTTCAGCATCATATTCCATGATGCTGTTATCATACATTCCATGATGCATGTTTCGAAGTGTTCAGCATCATATTGCATGATGACAGATAAATTCACATTTATTGTATAATACGTGTTTCGCTTCAAGCCTTTGAGGCGTATATAGGCTAGTATATAGACATGTCTTTCATCACGTTCACGCTAAGATCACCGGAAGATTGAAGATCTGGACATAGAGGCCTAATGTCCTGTGCCCAATATGAACAATACATTACATCAATTGAATAAACATCTACGCAATTGAGTGTGTGTGTGTGAATCATGTGCATTTTGTATTGCAAGTGCTGACGCACGGAGTTTGCATCATTTTCAATTCTGATTCAATGCATTTGCAATGCAGCGACGCGTCCATACATCATTAAGCATGCAGCCTTGCTTTTTCCACAATATGCCAGCAATAGACCAGAACATTCCAGCAGAACATTCGACCATCACTGAATCACTGATGCAACCAAGTGAAATATTACAAAGATCACGTGGCTAGTGTGTGATTGCAACCACGTGTCGGGTTTTGCAGCCTGATGTTGCCGAGATAGCATGCAAGGACGTGGTTCAGTCACAAAATACAACACAAATGACGCACCAATTCCTGATCGAATAGAAATGTATCTTCAGTTCTGTCAATGCTAACGTATTACAGTACAATGCAATGAATATAGTGAATCGCTTTTTGATGACTCAATTTGTGCTTGTTGTGCTGCTAGCATTCAAAGCATTATTGTGTGTGAGTGTGAGTGTGAGTGTGAGTGTGAGTTTGAGTGTGAGTGAGAGTATGAGTGTGAGTGAGAGTATGAGTGAGTGCGAGTGAGTGTGAGTGAGTGTGAGTGAGTATGAGTGTGAGTGAAAGTGTGAGTGAGTATGAGTGAGTGTGAGTGAGTGAGTGTGAGTGAGTGTGAGTGTGAGTGTGTGTGAGTGAGTATGAGTGTGAGTGTGAGTGTGAGTATGAGTGATTGTGAGTGAGTATGAGTGAGTATGAGTGAGTGTGAGTGAGTGAGTGTGAGTGAGTGTGAGTGTGTATGAGTGTGTGTGAGTGAGTATGAGTGAGTGAGTGTGTGAGTGAGTGTGTGAGTGAGTGAGTGTGAGTGAGTAAGAGTTAGTGTGAGTGTGAGTGAGAGTCAGTGTGAGTGTGAGTGTGTGTGAGTGTGAATGTGTGTGAGTGCTAGTGTGAGTGTGGGTGTGTGAGTGAGTGTGAGTGAGTGAGTGAGTGTGAGTGAGTGTGAGTGTGAGTGTGTGTGTGTGTGAGTGTGAGTGAGTGTGAGTGTGAGTAAGTGCGAGTGTGAGTTTGAGTGTGAGTGAGTGTGAGTGTGAGTGAGTGTGAGTGAGTATGAGTGTGAGTGTGAGTGTGAGTGTGAGTGTGAGTGTGAGTGTGAGTATGAGTGATTATGAGTGAGTATGAGTGAGTATGAGTGAGTGTGAGTGAGTGAGTGTGAGTGAGTGTGAGTGTGTGAGTGTATGTGAGTGAGTATGAGTGAGTGAGTGTGTGAGTGAGTGTGTGAGTGAGTGAGTGTGAGTGAGTAAGAGTTAGTGTGAGTGTGAGTGAGAGTCAGTGTGAGTGTGAGTGTGTGTGAGTGTGAATGTGTGTGAGTGCGAGTGTGAGTGTGGGTGTGTGAGTGAGTGTGAGTGAGTGTGAGTGAGTGTGAGTGAGTGTGAGTGAGTGTGAGTGAGTGTGAGTGAGTGTGAGTGAGTGTGAGTGAGTGTGAGTAAGTGTGAGTGTGAGTGAGTGTGAGTGAGTGTGAGTGAGTATGGGTGTGAGTGAGTGTGAGTGTGAGTGTGAGTGTGAGTGTGAGTGTGAGTGTGTGTGTGAGTGTGTGTGTGAGTGAGTGTGAGTGAGTATGAGTGAGTGAGTGTGTGAGTGAGTGTGAGTGTGAGTGTAAGTGTGAGTGTGAGTGTGAGTGTGAGTGAGTGTGATTGTGAGTGAGTGTGAGTGAGTATGAGTGTGAGTGAGTATGAGTGTGAGTGAGTGTAAGTGAGTGAGTGTGATTGAGTGTGAATGTGAGTGAGTATGAGTGAGTGAGTGTGTGAGTGAGTGTGTGAGTGAGTGAGTGAGTGTGAGCGAGTAAAAGTTAGTGTGAGTGAGTGTGAGTGTGTGTGAGTGTGAGTGAGTGTGAGTGTGAGTGAGTGTGAGTGTGAGTGTGAGTGTGAGTGTGAGTGTGAGTGAGTGTGAATGAGTGTGAGTGAGTGTGAGTGTGAGTGAGTGTGAGTGAGTGTGAGTGAGTGTGAGTGTGAGTGAGTGTGAGTGAGTATGAGTGTGAGTGAGTGTGAGTGTGAGTGTGGGTGTGAGTGTGAGTGAGTGTGTGTGAGTGAGTGTGAGTGTGAGTGAGTGTGAGTGAGTGTGAGTGAGTGTGAGTGAGTGTGTGTGAGTGAGTGTGAGTGAGCTGGCTGTCTGGTTACAGAAAATTGAAAATTGAAATGGCTGCCTACATACAGATATCTGAATATCTTGAATCTAATAATTTGTTTCTTACTGAGCAGTCTGGCTTCCGTCACTTTCACTCTACAGAAACTTCTCTAATTTTTCTCTATGATTATTTTCTCAAATCTACTCTCTCTGGTAATGATGTTCTACTTATATAACTAGACTTATCTGCTGCATTTGACACTGTTAATCATCTGCTTCTTATTGATACTCTGTTAGATTTAGGCATTAGCGGCACAGCTCTCTCTTTCTTTCGCTCTTATCTCTCTGATAGAATTCAGTTTGTTTCTACCTCTGCTGATTCTTGTAGTGAGGTTTGCCCACAAACTTGTGGTGTACCTCAAGGCTCTGTCTTAGGTCCTCTCCTCTTCAATATGTATCTTACCTCTGTAGGGAAATTTCTTCGTCGTCACGATGTGTCCTTCCAAATATTCGCTGACGACATTCAAATCCTTCTCTCGTCTGAGTCTATTTCTCACTCTTCAGTCAGTACCATCCTATCTGATATAGAAAGATGGGCGTTCACTCGTCATCTCAAACTTAATCCTAATAAGACTAAGTATATTATCTGTCCATCTTCAAAATATACTACTTCTCTTAGTATACCTCTATCCTGCTCTGTACGTAGTCTTGGTATCATTCTCGATAGCTCTCTTTTTTTTGATTCACACATCTCTGACATTATCAGGTGCTGTAACTCTCAACTAAGGCGTATCTATTCCATTCGTAGACATATAACTATCTCTGCTGCCTTTAAGTTAGCAAATTCATTCATCTTTAGTAAAACTCAGTACTGCTGTTCTCTTCTACTATCTCTCAACCACCGCCAGCTTAGGAAACTTCAATCTATTATTAATATAGCATGTCGTATGATATTTAATCTTCCTTTGGGTTCTCATGTCTCTTCTTCTCTACAAAAACTCAAGTTACTTCCCATTAAGGCTCTTATTGAGTATCGTATTTGTATAATTATTCATTCAGCTCTGAATCTTCGTAAGCCTGCGTATCTGTTTGACCTCCTCTCAAATAAAACCTCATCTCTTTCTCTTAAGTCTTCTAACTATCTTTTTCTACTAGTCGAACCTTCCTTTCCTTCTAGGCATTCTCACTACAATCGTTGTTTCTCTATCTTAGGACCTCGTATCTACAATAGGCTATCTCCCTCAATACGCTCAATCAAATCTCTATCTCTTTTAAAAAAACATACTAAAAATTTCTTTCTCACCAAGTCCAAAGTTATTTCTCAGTGGGTTTTCCAGTTGAACAGCGTATATGCATGCTTTCTACCCGTATATGACCCTGAGTAACAGTCGTAAATAATATTTTACAACGTGATACCAGAATGATGTGTGCTGCTGAATGTAGATATATTGTTTTATATTAGCATCATTTGCTCAAATACTATTCTAATTTTACCGCAACTTTAACCGCTATCATATATTTCGGTATAATTTAAACCCAATATAACTTGACCCAAACCTACCAAACCCAACCCAACCACCCCATCTTGACCTAACCCAGCCTAATCTGAGGTGATCCAACTTAGTTTGTGATCACAAAATGAACCGATTCAATCATAATTTCTAATCAGAAGTTTGAGATTATCTACACCAGGGGTCTCAAACACGCAGCCCACCAATTCTTTTCTCGCAGCTCGCCATTATAGTATAGAAACCAAATTGTAAAACTGAGGGTGGGACAAACAGACACACATCCCAAATAGTTCATTCTGTTGTTTAAATACTATATAAGACATTTACATACACAAATGGTATGTTTTAATGATTATAATGGTTAATTCCAGTATTTATGTCTATATTATATTGTCTATGTCTGTATTGTGTCTACATGTTTGTCCGTATGCGGTGCTATGCACACGCAGGATGTCTAGCACCACACACGGACACAATGTTCACACGTCCTCCAGATACAGGCTTATCGAGTTTATGTTGACAATACATGAACATATGCTGCATTGTACAACTTTTCAACTGACAATTATTCTGGATAGTGTGAAATAATTGTTCTAAAATTTAAAAATTGTACTAATTCTAAATAGTTGATCTTAAAAATGAAAAACATGCGCTAAAAACAAAAAGTAGCATTTATAACTTATTTAATAGTTATTTCAGACCAATAAAATATAGAATTTTTGGCTCCTTATAACAAACATATTCTATGATACAAACGTTGCCTTTGCAACAAAAGGTCACCCTAATTTTCTATATTAACTGAGCTGTGTGTGTTTATGTGTGTGAGTGTGTTTGTGTGAATACGTGTTGGTGTGTATGTGTATGCAAATGTGTGGGTCTGTGTCGGTGAGTTTCTACATGACTGGTTTATCAGACGGCAAGTGTGAGCCACAAATACCACAAATACTTGGGCAAATTGAGTTTTGTTCTCAGAATCGCAGCACACCTCAAATGGCCAGTGTACGCGATATAGCTGAATTTATCGTGGTTATATGGGCTTTCCAGTTGAACAGCGTATATGCATGCTTTCTACCCGAATGTGGCCCTGAGTAGCAGTCGTAAAGAATATTTTGCAACGTGATACCAGAATGATGTGTGCTGCTGAATGTAGATATGTTGTTTGCTTTTATAAAACTCGCATTAATATTGAAATCCGTAATAATTAAGAAGATATATTTGAAAAGTTACGGCCGTTTAAATCAGGAATCATGACACCTTTTTGCGCACGAAAATGCGTTGGCTAAAGCGACAAATTCTGTACAATTTTCTGAAATTATGCTGGAAATCACATGAAGTAGTCCAAAAAGGCACTTGCGATTACACATGAATATCCACTGATTTAATTTCATTGAAACCCAATCACAATTAAGAATGCATCATATTTGCTCCAATCATTGATGGTGTGAATAGAAGGGCTATATTGTCCTAAATATGTACATGCTTTCAACATAAAAACAGCCCTAAAAGCGAAGATTGTGTCTGCCTGAGCTTATTGTTATTGTATCTATGCTTGAATATGAGGTGACATAATTGCGCGGTCTCAATGGTATATATAAGTGGTGTTAAACGTGAACGAAGCGATGGATCATTTTTATGAAATATAAATGTCACGCGGGCATCAACTATAGACAATAAAAGGTTTAATTTCACAGTGTAGAATGAACTCATATACAAAACTCACGGGCTTGACTTCAAGATCCGATATTACTCATAAAATGTGAAATAAATTAGGTAGACGTGCAGCTTTGTCTGGCCACAAACCAGATCCAAAGCTGCATACCCCCAATTCGGCCTTGATATCCTAAACCAACTACACATTATGGACAGATTACATAAGAGGGTTAAGAAGAAGCAAAATGATGAAATAGTTTGGGACCAGAAGATACACATAGCAATAAGAGGTCAACAAAACCTAGCCTATGACCTTCTTGCATCCATTTTAGCCCTAGGGACCAAGTTTCATCAAAATCGGTCCAGTGGTTTAGGAGGAGATAGGGTAAACAGACACAAATGATCACAATGACCTTGAAAATGACCTCGGAGGTCAACAAAGCTTAATCTATGATCTTCTTGCATCCAATTTGCCTTTAGGGACCAAGTTTCATCTAAATCGTCCGGTGGTTTAGGAGGAGATATGATACAAACAGACATTTAGACAATTTGCAATCAGTGTCTTACGATGATGCTAACCATCAATGAGGCCCTTCGGGCCGAATTGGATAAATATTTCATTCATAAAAGAAAACAAATACAAATTTAAATAGAAAAAAGTAAACCCATAACAACTATTAATCAATAGAAAAGTCCAAATATGAATGTTTTTATTTTAGATTCTTAGCTAGATTTTGTCCTGAACGTTAGCGCCCTAGCGAATACGTCATGCGCTTTGCACATAAACTCAGATGTTGATTTCGCAGCAGCGAGGAATCATAGGCGGATGAAGTAAATATATATATTGGGGCTAAATATTTTATATTGGCTTGTTTAAAATGTTTTTTAGAAGATATATCAAAATTAGGGGAAAACATTGCATGTGAAGGACATTTTTAAAAATGTATTTCAAAGAGGCTAAGCCCCCCTGCAAAATTCCTGGATCCACCATTGTCTCCATTGATCGCTGTGTTAAATCTATCAGTCGTCGGTGGAAATGGCATGGTCTTAAATATACGGTTATATCTTTTGGAATGTTAACACTACATATTTGAAATATATCATCTAGTAGAAGACCAAATTCCCAATCTGTGGATATAAAAAACTGTCAATTCTGTTGAGCAGTTTTCCTCAAACCCGTGGCATAATATCCCCAAAATGTGAAAAACTCGTTTGTGCACACACACACAGGCAGAATAACGTTTTGATCCAATTCGGCCCGAAGGGCCTAATTGATGGTATTTTTTTGCCCTATACTGATTGCAAATTTTCTAAATGTTTGTTTGTACCCTATCTCCTCCTAAACCACTGGACCGATTTTGATGAAACTTGGTCCTTAGGGGTAAAATGGATGCAAGAAGGTCATAGGCTAGGTTTTGTTGACCTCCGAGGTCATTTTCAAGGTCATTGAGGTCATTTGTGTATGTTTACCCTATCTCCTCCTAAACCACTGGAACGATTTTGATGAAATTGATGAAAATGAAAATGATGATTTTGTCCCTAGGGGTAAAATGGATGCAAGAAGGTCATAGGCTAGGTTTTGTTGCATATAAACATATAAACCAGCATATAAACCCGATAATAATAAAAACGTTATTCTGTCTGTGTGGGTGTGTGCACAAACGAGTTTTTAACATTTTGGGGATATTATGCCACGGGTTTGAGGAAAACTGCTCAACAGAATTGACAGTTTTTTATATCCACAGATTGGAAATTTTGTCGTCTACAAGATGATATATTTTTCAAATATGTAGTGTTAACATTCCCAAAGGTATAACCGTATATTTAAGACCATGAAATTTCCCCCGACGACTGATAGATTTAACAGAGCGATCAATGGAGACAATGGCGGATCCAGGAATTTGGCAGGGGGGCTTAGCCTGCTTGAAAAACGTTTTTAAAAATGTCATTCACATGCAATGTTTTCCAATAATTTTGATATATCTTGTAATTTTTTTAACAAACCATTAAAAAATATTTAGCCCCACTATAAATATTTACTTCATCCGCCTATGATTTCTCGCTGCTGCGGAATCAACATCTGAGTTTATGTGCAAAGCGCGTGAAGTATTCGCTAGAGCGCTAGCGTTCAGGACAAAATCTAGCTAAAAATCAAAAATAAAAACATTGCATGTGAAGGACATTTTTACGACGGGCAGGTTCATATATGAGACGGATCGAGAGATATTTTTTCCAAATTAAAATGAAAATATTCACATTTAGACATTTATATTGGTTAGCATATTTACAGGTTAAATTTTTAAATTTTATATTTTTATTCATTTTATTTTATAGATTGAATATGAATTTCATGTTATGAACTGTTCCGCACGACGGGCGGGCTTAAATCTATATCTATATAAGAAATTCTCTATCTGTCTGTGAGTGTATGTATGCTTGAATATGAGGTTAAAATAACTGCGCGGGCTCAATGATATAGATCAGTGGTTTTAAACGTAAAAGAAGCGATGGATCATTTTTATTAAATAAATATGTCTCGCAGACAGCAACTATAGACAATAAAACGTTCAATTGCACCGTGTAGAATGCATTCTTATACAAAACTAACAGATTCGTTTTCAAGATCCAGAACGGATCGACACGATCCACAACGGGCGGGTTTATATGATAGACATTTAGGTTAGGTTACGTCAAGAAATATTCACTAACTAGGGGTTGAGTTTGTGTCGGGTTGAGTTTGTGTGTGAGGTACTAGACAATAAAAGCATTATAACTTATTGCTATGTGTATCTTCTGGTCCCAAATTATTTCATCATTTTGCTTCTTCTTTACCCTCTTATGTAATTTGTCCATAATGTGTAGTTGGTTTAGGATATCAAGGCCGAATTGGGGGTATGCAGCTTTGGATCTGGTTTGTGGCCAGACAAAGCTGCACGTCTACTTAATTATTATCGGGCTTATATGCTGGTTTATATGTTTCTATGCAGCGAAACCTAGCCTATGACCTTCTTGCATCCATTTTACACCTAGGGACCAAGTTTCATCAAAATCGGTCCAGTGGTTTAGGAGGAGATAGGGTAAACAGACACAAATGACCTCAATGACCTTGAAAATGACCTCGGAGGTAAACAAAATCTAGCCTATGACCTTCTTGCATCCATTTTTCCCCTAGGGACCAAGTTTCATCAAAATCGGTCCAGTGGTTTAGGAGGAGATAGGATACAAACAGACATTTAGACAATTTGCAATCATTGCAGGGAAAAAAAATTTCCATCAATTCGGCCCTTCGGTCCGAATAGGATAATGCATAATTAAACGGCATTATGCAATGAATATGAATATAACCGTCTTACAGCTTGGTGTCTATACTATATTGACGGGATGTGAGAAAATTATTGATGGATCTATCTAACTATGATTTATCATTTTCCATTTGCCAGCCACTATAGTGAAGCCAGCCAATATAGTGTAGAAGCCAAACGTGAAGACAGATATATTTACATTTGTTGCATAATGCGAGTTTCGCTTCTAGCCATCGAACCGGTCGTACTCACTACAATCGCGCAAGAGTCCCACAGAGAGCGCGCAAGAGTCCCACAAAGGGCGCGCGAGAGGCAGCGTACCACGCGAGTGTTTGTGGCCTGCACCCGGACGTTTCTGCTGCTCAAGCGCGCGACACAAACACCACAGGAGAGGTCGGACCAATGGCGGGGAGCACAAAATAGCGGACAAGGAAAAGCACGTGGTGGCCCCGTGCTGTGCAACACCAGCGTAAACCAACACCTACTGACCGCATAGATGCAGATGTTCCAGCGATCACACATTTCATTTCATATTTATTGACCACAGCAACACCAAATGTTCCAACAAAAGACAATATCGCCCACCAAGCAAAAATACGTATACAAATATACCAATACCACAAAGAGGCAATATCATCTTACATAATAAAATACCCAAATACCCATGAACAAAATAACAAAATACCCATGTGATCTACACAATCATTATACACCCATACACACA
>OU696583.1:8064321-8066821 GCA_916048095.2 Sacculina carcini
CTTATTCATATCAATTTATGGTACGAGAAAACTCCTTTAACGCTGTACACAGGGGCCAAAACCTCTTTCATCAGTACGCCGTTGATATGTACGCAAAGATAGAGGCAGAAAGACTACTGTACATAAAAACTCACCAAAAAGAGCTCAGAGTTGACTCATATATACACCTGAGAGACCGCATTAATAAAGACAGACAGGCTAGCGATATTGGTCAACTCTGTATATTACCAGCAACATTTACAGGTGGTCCTCGGTACATGCATGAAAGGACTCAGGAGGCAATGACATATGTTCGGAATTTCGGTAAACCTGACCTCTTCATAACTTTCATATCAAATCCAAAATGGACAGATATTGAAAACGAGCTTCTAACTGACCAAAGAAATTTCAATAGACAAGACTTGATAGCTAGAGTATTTAGATTGAAACTTCACATTTTGATGAAACTTAATGTTTAATAATAAATCTAAGATATTTGGACCAGTAAGAAGCTTTATGTACACAGAAGAGTGGCAAAAAAGAGGACTCCCACATGCTCGTATATTACTATGGCTAATTTCCCATATAAATCGTAACGATATAGACTCCGTGATTTCATCAGAGCTTCCTCATCAACAGAGTGACCCTATACTCTTTGATATCGTAAAGAGGCACATGGTACATGGACCATGTGGCGCTCTCAATTACAATTCCCCTTGCATGATCAATGGTAAATGCTCGAAAATTACCCAAAGCGGCTTCAACTGAACACGCAGATTAGCGAAGATGGATATCCCACTTACAGAAGAAAATCAATTCAAGATGGTGGCTACCGAACTACGGTGGGAGAACATGATGTTGATAATAGGTGGATAGTTCCATATTGTCCAGTACTGTCGAAAAAATTTGACCCGCATATCAATGTTGAATATTGTAACTCTGTAAAATCAATAAAATACGTTTGCAGTACATAAACAAAGGTTCGGATGCGGCTATGTTTGCCCTTGGAAATGAAACGACGCACTATGAAGTAACTCAGTATCAGTTTGGTCGATACTTGAGTACCAATGAGGCCTTGTGGCGGATATTCGGCTTTCCCATACACGAACGCTTTCCTGCAATACAGCAGCTGGCTGTTCACCTTGCTCAGCAGGGGCGATCTGACAACAGAGAGAGGACCGCCGCCGCCCGAGATGCTGAGACTGAGCCTCAGTCTCAGGAGAGGAGACTGCTCGATAGTGCACAGCACCACCAAGCCAACACAAATCGGGCAGGTGTTGGTTATATGGAAATGTTAGTGCTTGATGCTGTTACAACTTCAATCATAGTCTGACTAAAACATAACTGTGCTCACCAACTCAAACATTCTTCCGCACAACGGGCGGGTTTTAATGCTAGTATATAGATAAATGTCCCGCGGGCAGTAACTAAAGACAATAGAACGTTCAATTTCACCGTGTAAAACGAGTTCATATACTAAACTAACTGATTTGACTTCAAGGTCCAGAACGGATCGTGTTCGATTTCTGAATTATTCCGCACGACGGGCGGGTTTAAATATGAGGCGGGTTGAGGGATAATATTTTGTCAAAATAAACATAAAAAATGAAATTTAGAATATTCATTTAATTAGGATTTATATGGATTTACTATAATCTTTATTCATTTGAATTTTTTTTATGAATATAATATGAATTATATCTCATGAATTGCTCCGCACAGCGGGCGGGTTTTAATGCTAGTATTATAATGAGGGACTGCGGCACACTGATTCAGTCCTCGAACTTGAACCAAAATTACAGGACTTCATTTACAGTGGCAAGAAATTTAATGTCTATGATTATGATTTTTTGGGGTGGCTTAGGGGGGATTGGCATATTTTTGCTTTTTTTGCCCGCTGAAGCAGCAGTGTGCAATACATCTGATACTGTCGCCATTACAAATCAAGGAGTGCCCTGTGCACCTGCACAGTATTTATATATATATATATATATATATATATATATATATATATATATATATATATATATATATATATATATAGATTTATAATGCGCCTTTACAATAGTTTCACAAATTCTCAAAAGCGCCACACACACACACACACATTTATATGCCTACATGAACATACTCATGCATGCATGTACATATGCACACATACATACAAGTGCACACCCGCATACAATCATACACGCATATACTCACATATACATATGAAGCTCAATACAGGACAAAACGCACCTCAATCACACTCTCAATGAATGAAACATTAGTGCATGTACAATGAAAACAAGTAAATCTAATAACATGAATAATACAATAACATTAGAATAAAACACATCATAGCGCATATGGGTGTTTAATGGCGAGCAGTGACGTGTCATAACATATACACTGGTAATGCTTTTTAGCCCTATTTTTAAAAACAGAAAATGAGGGAGCACTTCTCACATACAACGGCAGCTTATTGAAGAGACGAGGAGCTTCATAACGAAAACATCTGGAATACCTGGTGTCTCGA